>JAWLRI010000083.1:933547-944133 GCA_034781795.1 Crypturellus tataupa
TGAGCTCATATAGCAAGCATTATATTCTTCCACACTCTCTCTATAGTAATAGTTTATTCTTACTCTGAGAAAATGTCCTGGTTCTAATAACGCTGCCATACCAGGAAAGAGGAGATCATTTTTATAACCAAAAAGCACAAGTCAAGCAAGAAAGGAATTTTGTTTGTTTGCTTCCAGGGTTGCCTTTTTATTTAAGAAAACACAATGGAAAGTACAAAAATCTCAAAAGAAGAATGAGGCAGACAACAGTCCCCTAAGGGAAAGAACACAGAGGCTGTGTTCCAACAGCAGGCAAGAATTATCAGACAGTAGATTGCTCAGCAGTGCAGACAAAGCCCCATTTTCTATATGTATAATTATATACAGGCTGTCTTTTTAACAGTTGCCATGCAATTGTTACAGTATTCTCTGCTAAACATCTATTTCATAGGGGCGGGGCTGAGGAAGGGGGTCGAGTCCATCTAAAACTCTGGAAAAAAAAAGGTGCACATCTTTCAGGAGCCTGAGGACAGGCACATTTACAGGAGTACCCCCCTAGAAGTAGCTGTTAATTACACTTTTCACTGAAAATAGAAAAAAAAAAAAAAAAAAAAAAAATCGATATCTGGACAGATGCAGAATATTTGAAGCGGCTGGCTACCCACCCCCCTGCCAATGGTCTCAGAAAAATGCAATTTCTAAATACCAGTCTATGTGGGTTGTTTTACTGGAGTAAATGTTCAAGGTCACTCAGCTTCCCTAAATTCTATTTTTTGTTTTCACTAGTTTTTTGCAGTTTAAAACATGACCTTTAATGCTTTCTTGCTTTGCAGTGCCTCATGTCCGAGCAGTAGCACCAAGCCCTGCTACATTATGTAGACTCTACCATTAATCAGTGCTCCATCCTACAATCACTCAAATTCTCAGCAACAGCACAGCTTTTTAATGAATTTCCCCTCCAGGCTCAAGCACACATGTCACACATCACACATACACTCACCTGGGAGCTTAAAGCCAGCCCCCCAGGCAGGAAAATGTGGGCAACAGCTCCCAGCTCCTCTGCGTTAGGCTGATCGGTAGTTCCCCCTTGTGCGCTGTTCTCTGAAATCACTGCAGTGCTCACAGCAAGCAGCCTTGCAAGAGCAGCTGGAGAACAGTGCCTTGCATTCCGTAAACCGAGCATAGGTGTCCATCCCAGATTGAGGGTGGTTCTTTCACAGTAAGCCTATCATCCTTGGCTCCTTGGCCAGAGGGAGGGTCACAGTGAAAAGTGGCCATTGGAAGGTCATAACTAGGGCAAGAAAGAACAATAAAGCCAGAAAAAAATCAGCTGAGGGGGCCAGAGAGGCTCATGTGCATGTGTAGGAAGGGAAAAGAATAAATGGAGCAAATAATGAGTGAAAGAACGGAGTCAGTATACAAAGAAAATTATTTACTGAACAGACTATTTGTGCTGCTGACCTCAGTTCATTCCTCTCCAAGCTTTAACTCCTTATGGTCAGGGCTTTGCTTCAAAGAGTAGCAAGATGACAGCTCACTCTCCCCAGCCACTCTTCTAAGCAAGTTAGAGCAGCTGGATCCTGCAGGTAAGGAACATGCTCCAGCAATAGGTTGTGGTTCAGTTTCAGGGCTCTAGTAAGGGCCATTAAATCAGACATGCTTCCAAAAGCCTGGTCAGCTATCATCGTTCTTCCCCTTTGTCCCCGAAGAAAAGGTTTTTTGAAACCAGAGTTCAAAGGGCTCATTGCTCCACCATTTTTAAGATTCTATTCCTCTGAAAGGAGAAGCTTTCCTGCAGTACCTGAATATTATCAGCTTACAAAAAGTTAATGTCTGTCAAGCACTCCTTTCCATGGACTTCTGCATACGCTTTAATCTCTTAGCCATGACCTTGTTCTCGCCATCTAAAAGACTTTGGTGCCTTAATGAAAGCTCCACAGAAACTGCATGAGTTTGCTGTGGTAGCCGTGGATTAAACCTAGTGTGTCACAGCAACTTCTATTTTGCGTGGTAGGAGTATTCTAAAGCATTATTCCAAATAACACTAATCTTTTGCACTTTGTTTGGAATAACAGGATCTGAGAGAAGAAATAACTGAAATAAAAAGTATTTAAGTCATTAGTGTATTTGAGAACAAGATCATAGACTATTTGTTCTCAGCTTTCCCAATAAACACTGAGGATACTGCCTCCGTACAGGAGCCTCGAAGATGAAGAAAGCAACAACCTGTTGTAAAATGGTGCTGCATGGAGTGTTTCTGCATTCAGGCTAAACTTGTCATGATTCTGTTATGCAGCCTAGTATTTAATTTACAGCATGCACACACAAACAGACACACACACACTTTCTAGCTCATGCCCCTGTAAAGGAACTCTTCTGAATGCATGCCAAACTGCATGCCTGACTTTGTAGGCAGGCTGCTGGTTGTTCCCATTCCTCTGTCAGGTGTCCAAGGACCCCATTCAATTAAGTAACACAAATTAAAATTGGGATTTTGTCATTGTAGTGAGTGACATACATGATTTTAGTAAATAAGTTGGACTAGTTTAGTTACAGACTCAATTCAGCTGCCTACCCTTCTTAATCATTTCCTAAATTACCAAAATTAGCAGAACAACATTTTAAGGCAATTCATTCTCAAATTCAGAAATTAACTCTCATCTTAGTCTCCAGTACTCAACTGATAGCCCTTTAAATTCCAGTCCATCTCAGTTCTCCTTTCAAAAGCCATTCTTGTTGTGACATCAACAGCAACAGGGACAACCAAGACCAGCTAGGCATGCAGGAGGCACTGTCAAGTCTTGAACCTACTCATCCGTCCATCTTGTACTCATCCATTCTTTCCTGTACTTAATGTTTCTGAAATTCCTTGCTTTCTTAAAAGCCTGAAACCAGTGCACTACACCCGACAGATGAATTCACTAGCAGGCACTGGCTATGAGAAAGCATCAAACCCCTGTGTGTCAGAGACAAGCTCTGCATGAACACACAATAAAGAATTCACTAGCATTGCCCTTCACCATCAAATGTCTTGGCTGCCCAGGATGTTTCCTACACTTTTACAAAACCTGCCAGATTCTCTTCTCTCTGGAGATGAGGATTTTTGATATTATAAACCTGGAGCTCATCGAGAGTTTGATGAGGCATAAGATAGAATAGCCTGGCAGCCAAACAAACAATAAAGAGCCTTTTGTTATAGCAAAGAGTACAGAAGGAAGCAGAACAGGAATGAAGATTTGGGAAAAGACAGTCCCTTGCTTTTGGCTGGTGCCATTTTGCCACATCTGTTTAAATATCAGCTACACATAGTGTGTAACATCTAATGACTTTCGATCAAGACAAAGATAAAAATCAGAAACCTTACAATGCTGCAGGAGTGGAGAATTGACCTCTCTGAAGATTTTCTTTGAAATTTTCCAAGGGAGGGCAAAAATAACAGCAACAGACCACAGGCTTTGGCTAAGAAAGAAAATCTTCAAAAAAAAATTTTTAACTAGACTTGCAGAACAAAAAAGATTTTTTTTCCAATATGGCCTTTTAGAGAATTACTGAACATTTAATTCCTTCTATCCTAACACTGCAAGATTTTAGAGGACAGTTGCTTCAGTAACTATCAAAAATAAACTCTCCAAGAGCAACAGCACTAAAGCATGTCTCTTCAAATTCATAAGAAATCTAGACAATCATCCACAAAAGGGCACATTAGCAGAAGAATTCTCCTACACAGGAAGCAAACATCAAGTGACACTCTCCAAGCAAATTAGCTGTGCTAGATCGCAGTTGTGACTATACCCTTTCTACAGAACATTAACTGATTCATCTTCCAGAAAACAATGCAGCAAGCTGCTCTGGTAGCCAATTCCACAAAATACACCCTGGAAGGATTCTGTTCCTACTGGCTCCCCCTCCGTTAGGAACAGCCTTATGGCTATTGCTAACAGAATTCTCTAACATTGGATTAAACCTTCAGAAAGGACACCCAAGAACCACAACAGCACTCTCTGAGGGCACCCACGAAGCCAGTTTCCAGCAGCAACAGCTTGGAGATGAAAAGAGTAAAACACCAGGAACGGACACCACAGTTGCTTGTATGCCAGACTCATCCTCCTAGCATTTAGTCCAATCAGGGCAAGATGATCCTTTGTCTTGGCGAGGCTGTAGGAAGACAGTATATAGAAAGAGATGGGAAGGGAAAGTACAGTCAGAAGCCAAACAAGAAGATCTGGAGGAGCGAGGCAGAGAGGCACGCTACAGGCTGCATATTGAATGTATACATCAATCAGAATCTCTCTCCTATCCTAGGAGATTCCTCTCCTCTCGGAAGCCACACTCAATACACTCATGACTAACTGTACAAAGAATTTCCCAAGCTACTATAGCACCCGCGGTCTGCAAAACTGACCCAGGACATCCTTCTGGAATACATCACTGTTCTGATGTTAAGAGGTCCCACCACTTACTGCCTGGGTAGAACACAAGACCAAAAAAACGCAGCAAGTGTGGTAGGAGTGCAAAGAGTTGTCTGAGGAACAGTTCAAAAGCAAGACCACTTGATGTCATGAAGCCTTATCAAGTTACTGTGGATATTTATCTTAGCTTTGAAATAGTTATTCCAAGATCAAGGTTCCCAATTCATCTAGAGACTAATACACCTCCCCACTTGGAGATATTTGTTTTTCCTATTGCATCTTTCAAAATGCTCCACAAAGTTGTTTGAAAACAGGTTCATCTCCTGAAATAACTCCCCTGCCAAGAAATACTCTCTTCAATATGCTGGATTCAAAACTCCCCAGCATTTACCCTGCTTCCTTGCTTCCAATATACCATCTGAACATTAAAAGAAAATATCACCTGCTTTCTTCCATCCTTATATGCTCTAAACTGTACAATCTCCAAATCACAGATGACCTTACTGTGTTTTAATACCGTATTTGGCACATCAAATCCATAGGTAAGTCTCCAAACATCAGTGTAATGCAACAGAGACTATACGTAATGCCAAAGCAACATGAAAAAATGTAAGCAACAGTGATGGTCTCAGTTATGGAAGATAAGTCTCTTGCCTTCAAAAGCTTTCAAAGAACAACATCCATTGATCTGTCAGACATCACTGTCTTTTCTCTACAGCAAACAGACTTCCATCACTGAAGAGTTATTAGCAGAGATCTCCTACTAGGGCTGTCACCTTATGAATAACAACCCCCTTTTCATATGGATAAAATCTCTTTTCCTGAATTCCTAGCTGGGACGCAGAGCAGGGATCTCTAACTCCCAGCCTTTTCCTACATTTTCCAACCATGTATGCAGTCCCACGAAAGTCCACAGCAAATTTAGATTCTGCTTATAAGCTGCAAGACAAATGACACTTCTGAGATCCAAAAGAAACATGAAATAGCAGGCATAAGACTGACCTACTCAGGATCACTAAGAAAATTATTCAAAGGTTAACTTTAAACTAGTCTGTTACAATCAACACAGAAAGAGGCAGTGCTCTGAATGGGAGACCCGCTCAAGCAGTGATCTAGAGTGGTCAAGTCAATCATCAAAAGCTTGCTGTGCACCTCAAAACCAGTACCCTTCCTATCACAGTTCAAGATGGCTTCTCTTTTCAAAGAGAGTGGAAGCTCTATTTAAAGCAGGTGAAGTATCTCTCCCAGTCTTCACAGGCTGTTATGAAAGAAATAACCCCAGAGGCAGGCAACACCTGCCTCCATCCCTCAGTGTACAGGAGCTCTGTACAGATCAGCACACAAGGAGGTAGAACCGCGCCTTGCCCGCTCTTTAGCCAGACACAAGACCATAAGGCTGCAAGTGTTGGAGGACAACACTCAACAGAGACGAAGAGTTACCCTACAGACAAACTTACACAAATTCTAATGGACTAATACCTTAAATATTTTTTTAGCTGCTGAAGCAATGCTTGCATGGAAGAAACTGAAATGTTATCTTCCCTCCTTCATCCTATAGAGCAACTCTCAGCAAGGCTTGTCTAACTTGAAGGCAGATACAGAGAAATTACTTTTAAATGGTAGGACTGAAAACAGTAACACAGAGCAATTTTACTGCTGGCCAAACAGGAAGCTGATGCAGTAAGTAGGTTATTTCCCAGATTTTAATTAAGCTGTACAACTAATACAGACAGAGCAAGAGATTCATAACACAAATACTCCTACACTGATGTTGGAAACAATTGGCATGGAGAATTCCAAAATTTTAGTTGTGTCCTGCAGCAGTGTTTAGCATACAAGCCTTAGCTAGAAGTGTGCTATACAGCATTATAGACACAGAACAAGAAAACACACTTCACACACACAGACTCCAATTCAAGGGATGAGATGCCTGCTAGACATCCTGCTAGCTGTCTAGCAGGGACAGGGAGACCCTGCTAGGCAGAGGGAAAACAAGGGAATGTAACAATAAGGCAGAATTGATCAGTAGGATAGGCAGCAGCCCATTCATAGAACTCAATGTGCAGCTGTTTGGGTTCAGGCAGCTCATGGCAGGACAGCAGCACTCTAGTTCTGAAAGCAGAAGATGAGGTAGTTGCATGTATGTTTATGGGACTCCTGCTGGGCAAAGAGCATCTACCTTTCCACTTCCAGGACAAAGAACACACACACACACCAAAAAAAAAAAAAAAAAAACCACACACTTTGGTGAACACTTGAAAATTAGCACCACTAGCAAGCAAGACTACATATCAAGTTCTCTGTACTATGCCACCCCAATTTTCAGAAGAAATGGACCTAAAAGTTAGTTAGAAAATTAGGTAGTTATAATATGAACAGACATATCTGCTAAAAACTCTTAACTGAAAACAAAAATTTTACTGAAAAAGTCATTATTTGGAATGGTTAAGTGCCAGAAAGAAATTCAGACATGAATAGAGGGCAGCCTAGACTGGTTTTTAACCATGTGGCTAGACACAAAAGATATTATCTCAAAGAGGTTGTGGAGAAAGAATGAAAAGGTTAACATACAACCCAGATAAAAATCTGGAGGGCAGAGATGACAGGCTTAGAGAGACAGGAATGTGGTGAAAAGGTTTTCCCTCACAATTTCCACAGCTTTCTTCACCATCCTCTCCCCCAAAAAATGCACTTTAGTGTCTCATGTTGCCTACTACAAAAATGATGCAGCTTCAGGAGAGACCAATCAGGTTTTTATCTTCAGGAAAAAGGTATGCTGCTGCTGCATACCTTTAGCAAGGAGGTCTCAAATTCTTAAAAAGTGACAGACTAAGTTGCTGTCTCTCAATATAGGAGTTATGCTATTGTTATTTGACTGCTATCTAAGAACAACAAGAAACTTGCATTTCCTTTCCTAGTCACACTGAACACCTCTGAAAGGAATCAATGCTGGTATTTCAAAGAAGAGCAGAAAGACACAAGTCAGTATCTTCCTGCTGCCAAGCCAAAGCACTACTTCTTGATAAAAGTTTCTGAAATAACAGAGGATCAAAGAAGCAGCTGCACAGAGCTGAGCAACCTTTCCTTCCTTCAAGAGCTTCCTATCTCTGGGCACTGCATTCCCACCACATAACAGAGCATCACAGCACCTCTTCCAACCAAGATACAATATACATGGGAGAATGGTAAGAGCTGGGATCCTGTTAGTTTACCACTTACACAAGGGAATTAAATGCTGTTAACAAGAGCCCTATCAACTACGTATTCCAGTTCTCCCAAAATTATGAGGGGACTGCAGGAACAGACTGATAATTCAGTGACTGAACATCCCAAATACTCAGTTTGAATCCAAATCTTCTGAAACCCTTCACAAACACTCTTTCTGGGAAGTACTCATTCTTGAGTGTATAAATTTGGGGTTCTCATGAATGCATTTTTCCTCTTCTCTTCCCCCTCGTGCAGTTACAACAAGATGCCATTCCACCTGGGGAGGGAGTGGGAGAAAAAGGAAAGAAAGGGTGGCTATTTGATGTTCTAGCATTCACTTGCCTCTTGCTCTGTCTCCATTACCTTGGGGTCCCCTCCCAGTAAATAAACAGTGTCTGTTTCTTATATCTTACCAAAGCTTTTCCAAATAGCAGCATGGAAACTAGCTCAATATCACTACAGCTTTATTGCTGACTATCAAGTCATGAACAGCGTCTCTGTAGTTGATAACTCGGTTACGTCTTGCTGGTTAGCAAGGCTTAATAAGGTCACTTTTAGACTCTGGTGCTGTTGGGACACCTAAGGAAGTGCAAACGATGCTCATTTTATAGAACTCATTTAAAAAGTTACTTACTGAATTTATCAATGGGAACTACTGTCATCTACTTCAATTTTTAAATGAAAGACAGAACTATTGCTAAAGTTGGAAAGCTCACCCAGGAAGATTCTCTCAAATTATATCAGCACTAGGCATATTTCAGTGGCATTAGAACAGTATAAGCACATGGGCCACGCAGCACTTCATGGCCATGTATAAACACTGCAGTCCATAGTAACGACAAGCCCCGCTAGCACATTTGCCTTTTTAAGTATAACCAAACCTGTGCTAGGACCTTAGATACCACGGATCGTGCTGCTGACTGACAGCTCTGTGTGTGAAAGATTTTAGCCTAACCTCAGCCATAAGTGAAAGGATTTTTCTACCCCAGGCTGTTAAGATTGAGATCAACTGGCAGAGAACAGAACATGAAGACATCAGCACTGCAAGGTGGGCGGTAGAAGTGAGTTTTGACCAACTGTTACCACAGCTGGAGGACACAGGGATCCAATGCCAAAGCAACTCAGCACACCTCTAGGACTATCTTAAGAAGTCAGTCCTTGTGTTTGCAAAAGGAGAAAAAAAGTAACCAACCAATGGCAAGATTAGCTAAGCGACTGAAACTGACTCAAATTTCAAAACCCTGCAGGAACAGAGCGGTGCAGCCACCTCAGGTCAATGCTGCCTTCGCTTTCTAAGAGCAAAACAGAGCGCCCCAGCTCTGCATCACCGAGTGTACAACTAATTCAAGCTCGCTCAAAAAAAGTAACAGTGCTGTATCAAAGGACACATGCAAATAGCCAAGATTTCTTATGTGAGGTATATTTGGAGAATATTCTTAAATGAGGAGAAAGGTTAAAAGATATCTGAAACCCAGAGCAGTAAGAAAGCTTAGAAAAAAATGTCCTTCTGACCTCAAGCAGACACCCCTCCATCCCAGCTTTCAAAAAAACATATACAATCACATACTATTCAAAATGAGTAGTTTTATGTACAAATATATTAAAAAATAATATTAAAAGGAAAACCTTTAAGGTTGTGCTGTAACACTTAAAACTGTTGTGCAGTGAACTTTAAGTAATAAAGGATTTCCAAGTTCACCAAGGAGCTATAAGGTGCACACAAATTCTACATAATTTACGGTACCTTTGAAAACCAACCTAGCAAGCACATACATCCATCTGCGATCTTGGAGCTAAGTACTTTAGAAAGCTGCAAGCTAAATATAAACATGTCTGATTTTTAACTGTGTGAAATTTTCACTTTCAGCTGTAGATGAATATGCAGTGGATTTTGGCTGGTTTAAAGGAACACTGTCAACCCCAATCTAACTCTTAAGTTAGTTTTCTGCAAACAAGCTTTCACAAAACCTTAGACCAGCAGAAAAATTCCCATGATTAACCAAATTAATTCCCATGCAGTAAGTTATTTTTACCAAAAATGTCCCTGCAGTACAAACATCTGAAACATAAGCAGATAATGTGACAGTGAAAAAATAGTAGAATAAGCTCATTCTTCAAAAGAAATGCAGAAAAAGATAACGCTATTATGAAGTCAGTTTCCTTCAGATACTTGAGTTTAAAAAATGTAAAAAAAAAAAAAGAAAAAAAAACCTTAAAGCTAAAAAAGTTTGTAAACAAAATGAGCCCCTGCAGTCCATTCCTGCGTATCTAGATTTTCTAGTAAGAGACTGTTGTTCAGTTGCTCAGCTTCTCCTAATCTCCACACAGACACCTTCTATTTAAAGCACAGCACAACTAAGAACCCCAAACTTAAGCATGAAGTCTAAAACCGAAAGAGGTTTTCAAACAAATTTTCATGTTGTAAGCTTTTAGTAGAAGCCTAGCAGGGAGAAAAAAAAATAAAAATAAAAATAAAAAAGAGAGACACTTTCTGCAGCAATAAGGAGTCATTGCTGATTGCCCCACAGCCATAAACTTAAATAGATGTAAATAGATGGCTGGGTGAGGTAGGAAGGAGATGAACTTTTGCAGAATGAGGCTGCTACTGGGAGAATGCATAACCAGGTTTCTGTGGCAGCGAGAGGACCTAATGCATAAACAGGTTTTGGTTATAATAACAAAAACAGCTGCGTGTTTAGAAGAGGTTCCTTTTGTTAGGTATTACAAGATGCCAAATAAATACCTCGGGACACACTCAGCTTGCAGAGGCCCAGCGTGCATCATAGCAAGAAGGCAGAACAGAGGCACGAGTTAAAACCTGGCACGCAGCTCGCGCTGAGCGTATCTAGAACAACGATGAAAATAGATTAAATAAATAAATAAGCGCGGGCTAACGGCTCTGCCTGCAAGGCGCGCCCCGGCCTGCCCAGCAGGAGCGCCGCGCACGCCGCGCCCCGCGGCGGCCGGAGGCAGGCCCAGGCGTTCAGAGAA
>JAWLRI010000083.1:944952-968845 GCA_034781795.1 Crypturellus tataupa
GCCCGGTACCAGGGCAGGCGCCCGGCCGCCACCGGCCGCCTCGATCCCCGCGTGGAGCAAACGCGCCGCCGAGGCCGGGCGCGGCCCTCGCAGCCGCGGACAGTGACGCCCGTTGCAGAGGCGGGCGGGAGGGCCTGCTTGCACTCAGAAACACTTTCTGTCCGCGTCCTGAGGGTGAATGCAGAGTATTTTTGGAGGGAGCTGAGCACAAGGCATAGAAGAGGAGCGGTAAAAACCCTCAGGAGGAGGGTGGCAAGTCCATCCTAAAAATGGCTGGAGGAGCACTTACAAAACCAGTGTGAGAAGACCTTTTTTTTTTTTTAAAAAAAAAAAAAAAAAAGAAGAAAACTAATTTTGGTTCAGGTTTGGCCGGGGAGATGCTTGGAGCTGTCATCATAGCAGCTCCTCCCGTTAGGTTCCCGCTGTGTTCTGGAAAATACCTCGCTGCATGCGCGCGTCTATAAAATGAGCAAAATTGCATCAGACAAATGCCTGGCTTGGTTACTGCTGTCTCCCGCTAATTGAATCAACTTGGAAGGCCCAAATATTGACTAATCCCTCAGGTTACGCTGAGGTAACGCAGTGCAGCTACCGCATGGCAGGGAAGTCGCAAAGCCCTGTTCTTTGAGAAAGTATGTGGAGGAATATAGGAACAGTTATTGTGTGTGTACATACATGTGTGTATATGTATACCTGCATATGCAATACTCATATGTTTACACTTTTAAAATGTTCCCAGGAGCTACTGGTTATTGGCTGAATACTCTGTATCTGATCTAGCACAGGAGGAAGGCTCATTTCAACATACAGTTACTCCTACGTATAAATGTGCATTTATATTTATCTGTATTTGACATATAAATACTCAGTTCCTATCTATATCCTTTAGCATGTATAAGCAGGAAACAATTTGTCATAGGTCCTTACATTCTTCAACCAAGGGAGCCAGCTGACCAATACAGAAGCACTGTGAATGATGCAGAAATTAGGAATCAAATACAAATCCAGGACAATATGACGGTAACAATAACAACAAGATTCTCCAGTGCACCTTTAAATAAGCCTTTCCACAAGAGATAACAATTCAAACATTTTTAGTACCTGACCCGAACAATTCCAATGTCCTATAAAAAAAAAAAAAAAATAGCCCTAGCCTAGGAAGGGTTGTAGTTTATCAGGGATTTGGTTCTGGGCTTGGTATGAAAGGTGGACAGGTACTGAACAACGTATGTGGTACAAAGGCAAAGCAGACAAAATGAACTCACGGCATGGCTGAGGAAATTGTCCTGGACTATGACAAATATCAGGCATAAGTGCACAATTCCCAAATCACTATCTATATCCCTGTCTGACAACAGAAAGAGGAAAGTCTTTAGCTGATCTAAGCTTGGTTCAGTCCATCCTATTTACTAACAGAGTCTTAATGCGCATTGGAACTACACTGGAACTACACTGGTGGCAACACTTGAGAGCCACAGCCTGTTCATTCAGCTTAGATATCGAAAATATGGCAAGTATCAGCCTGATCTGAGCAAATGCACATATTCATATACACACACTAATACCAAATGGCAGTAAGAGCTTCAGTCAACAGGTATTTCTGCCTTTGCAGTCAGCCAAGGTCACTGGGGTAGTTCTTTGCAGGAGAGGCAACAGCTTTTATTAATTGTTGATAGCCAAAAGAAAGAGGCAGTTTGAGGATATGTTAGACTGCTAAAGGGTGCCAGCAGATGAAGCAGAGGGCTTATATATGGGAATATGGTAGACATTTTAAAATACTCTCAGGAACCAGTGTACACAGCACGTGCACTGGCGGAGCACTCTGCATCTGAACAGGCAGGAAGAGGGCTGTCAGTTTAATGGTAATCTTTGTAAAACGCTAGTAAGGACCTGAACAATTCCCATTAGGGAACTGAAGAGCCATCTGCACTCTAGCATGAAGCTGCCTGCGGCATCCACAGCAGGACTTGCACATCTTGCTTCGGTATTCTGGAATCTAGCAACACAGAGGGTTAGTCATACGACAGGGTTATTTGTCGTCAGATTCCCTGGGGAGTTTTCACAATGCACTATAAGAGGAAGGGTTTAGACAAATAAAAGTAAAGCAAAAATAAAGCACTATACTTCCTCTGTATGTCTCTTCACCCTGTACGCATTAGAGTATTAGTCATTTAGAGTGTGGGGGAGAGGCAATACAGTACAGAACTTCAGGCTAATAAAACACATGTGAAAACATATGAAAATATGTGCTTGCAAGATCAGTACAAAATAGACTACTTTATTTAACAAGCTAAAATACCTGAAATCCACCCACAACACAGCCTAGTAGAATATTCATTTTCCAGGCTTGTGCAGGGCGGCCTTGCTGTGTCCCCCCTGAGAGCTCTGCAGGAGACCTCCCCTTGGCAGTGGGACTAGAGAAGGATCCCCCAGCAAAGGGGTAAAAAAAATTATTCAATTTCCTACTGATATTATTGAAGACTGCTGCTGCTACCAATTAGAAGAGGATTACAGTAAACAGAGCAAGATATAGAAGAAAATCAAATATTTTTGTATCTACATAATAACAAAACCTTTTTACCCACAGAAAAAATTGCCAATGGATCTTGAATTCTCTTCTAAGGATCTTCCAAAGCTCAGAACTTGCCAGGTACTTGACTGCTTTTGTGTCCATTTGTAACGTAACCTCTCCAAATATCAAGAACAGCAACTTTCATTTTAAAATACAGGACTGGAAAGAATATTGCAAGGTCATCTGACTTCATCCTTGTAAAAGCACATCTGTGCTATCTGACAGATATTTATTTTATCCTTAAAGCCTTCAGTGCTGCAGATACCAACCTGTCCAAACAAGCTGTTTTGTTCCCAGGATTCACTCATTTTTGCCTTAGAAAGTTATATCTAATGATTAATCTGCACCTCTTTCACCATATTTTAAGTCTACTTGATATTCTACCCACCACAGACAAAACATTTGTTCTCTTCACCTTTGCAACCACCTTTTAGATATATGAAGATTTAGCATGTCACTTCTTATTATGTTCTTCAGAGTTAAATTCTGCCTCTTCCAATCTGTCCTCCCAGGTTACACTGGGAGACCTCTGATGACTCTTGATCCCATTTGGAGGCTCTCGTGTTAGTCCATACCTGTCCTGCATTGCCTGGCACAGAAATGGTATATGGCATGGGTGGGCCAGCTGAGGCCTTACCAGTATTGTATAGAATAGGTGTATACAATAGGAGGAGCAGTTGGTGGGTTTTGTCAGAGGATTTCATGTGCTTTTTTTTGCTTCTTTTTTGTATGTCTCAGGACTTGTAAGAGTGGATGCCAGAACATGAAACCAAAGCACCACCGAAGTACCCGAAATCTTCATCTATAACCAGAACTCTCATGCCTTGTATGCATGGGTTACTGTTAAAAATCACTCCATCTAAATTGCTGCTTGTTGGAGGCAATTTAATTGGGGTGCCCTTCCTAGTACATTTTGTTTTATTTCCCCATGCTCACATAAACTTGCACAGCTGGAGCTAGTCTGTTCTGCACAAAAGTATTCTGCATACAGACCAGCAGCCGAATGCTTGTCCCCAAAAGAAAAGAGATCTTAAAATTTACTGTCTCCTGCATTCCTGCATCAGCTGGAACAGTTAGGGGGAATTCTTGTTCACCGTGGAGAAAAAAAAATCAGAGAGATGATTCCCTATGCAGTAACTCAGGTGTTCATCTTGTGTTCGAAATACAGGATGCATCCTGCATCCTCTTGGATGTAAGTGGTTACTCATTGCAGAAGCATTTGAATAACTGTAATATTTATAAAGTGATTCTATTTAATCCTTTCTGCCACCCCTGAACACATGCACACACTAATCTGGAGTAACGTTGTGTGCACAGGTGTGAGCTGCGTTACAAATAAATTGCTAGTGTTGTTTTAATAAAACAAAACAGACATGACACTAATTCACTTGGGGAAAAAGAAAAAGAAAAAAAGAAAAGATCTCCTATTGGCTCACAAAGAGAAAATAAAAACTTCCCAGGCAGTCTGGCAGGGCAATAAAATGCCAGCACATCGGATCTGGTAAAGATCAAGGTAGATCAACTGTTTGGGAGCACGTAAGGAATAAGAGAGGTCCTGGGTCTGTGCAGTCTCACTGTAGATGATTTCAGTGCTCACTGGTTTTCCAAGCAGCATGACATAAGATTGCAGTCAGGTTTGCTGCTGCAACTCGGGACTGTGAGCCTAGCTCAGGATGTGAGCACCCAAGAAGCTAATGAAAAACACACCTCTTTCACTTCACTATAGTATAAAGTTGCAAATAAAGCTTACTCAAAAAAAAAAAAAAAAAAAGGCTAAATGAGGGCAGAAAACTCCCTCTCCAAACTGTACGGGATACTAAGGACCAGAAAGAGCAGCCTGGCTGAGTTTGTCTTCATTGTTACTTTAAAAATAGTGACATGTAAGGAGATGCAAGAGCATCCAAAGTGCTTTTAATGAGGCAAAGCATCTATATGCAATCTGACTACCATGTCCAGATGAAGAAGTACCACTAGACTGATGCCATGCTATGCAATTAATATGCAATTAATATATTAAACAAAAGAAAAAAAAAATCAGAAGTACAGCATTTTCTCTTGCTCATCCAGTCCCCTAGAAGGACTAAAGAAATGGATTTAAATGTATCTTGGTGAAAAGTAATAGAAAGAAAGGCTTGTGAGGTCATCATTGAGACATGCCTCAAATTACTGGTTCTTGACCTAAGTCAGGCTATACAAATTCTGTACAAGAGCTGCTTGTGCAGGCTTCCCCCGGGGACTGGTGTATTCCAGACAGCATGCGTTAAGGTCTAGAAAGACAGATTACTAATTTCAGTTTGGACCAAGGGAGGAACTGTGCTTTCTTTTGTTTGCTTGTTTGTGAAGCAACAATTTTGACTCCTTTAACCAAGCTGCATAAAGCTTGTGTTGATGATGGTCCAGAATAACCAACAGCCCTGATTGTCAAAAAAGTCTGGAAGTTTTCTTCAAACTCTTAACCATGTGTACGTTCCCTTAAGTAAAAGCTCTAGGGTCCTGACTGAAAACCATATTGCTTTAATAGTGCTATTAAATTTACCTTTAGTCAAGGTTTAAAAAAAAACATTTAAAAAAGACTCTGCCTATGTATTATCCAAAATTCAGCATTTTTTAGAGAAGTATTAATAGGAGGGAAAGGTAAATCAATGAAATCACTTCATTGATTCTGAGTATGTGGAGCTACTATTAATAAAACATGTTTATGTTGTTTTATGGGTAGGTCAAAGTCCTAGCAGGGTGTGCTTGTCATTCTAATTTATGTGCAGTTTCATCAACAAAGTATTTGTTATTGCAGTATTGTATTTATTCATCTCCTGTTTTCCTCCCCCACAGCCAGAACATCTGCTAAATGTTTCTGAATCTCGGCTTGTTGGGATAGGGCCCATTACTTTTACATATTTATGAACTGTGTGGTACACTGGCATTCATTCAGCAAAGTGTGCTTCCCCAGGCTCAGGCAAGAATGACCTAATGGGTGGTATGCAGGAGGTCTGCATGTGCAGAGTTCATGGTGGGGTTGGAAATCCTGCTACATGCAGAAGTGCTTAAACTCTACTCCTCAAAATGCACATAACTATCTAGTAGTATTTGAATGACGCAGGAATACAAAAAGGAAAAAAAAAAGAAGGTATTTATGGTATCTTAAAGAATTGTAAGGAAGAGTAGAGGGATAGAAATGAAAGAAAAGAATTGTATCTGATTCTAGAAGCATCCTCTGGCATCAAAATGTTTTAAGCTGTGGTAAAATATTGCAAAAAAGCAAAAGATGCAATGCTTGTCTTGCTCATAATAGACTGAACAAAGCACAACACTACACTGGTTTTTGGAATAGAAAAATAAACAAATAATTCATTTCTGATTTCTGTTTTTCATCTGTAGTAGACCAGCGTCTCATGCCAACACTCACACAGGCCCATCTTTATACTGTTTACACACTGAAGGAAGTGCATTCTGCCCTCATTTGGTGGAGAACTTACACATGTCATTGCCACCACCACAAACAGAAGCTATGTTCATAAATCTCCCTTTTGTGCCTAGATTGAGTGGACTGGTCACTATTTGCCTTTCCGGCTGGATTACAAACAGCGCCTTTCCAAAGTCTAGGTTGTGATGTTTTCCAACCTCCAGAGGAAGAATGTTGCCTCTCTCCTTCCAACCCTAGAGCCATCCATGCCCCATGGATCTTCTGCCTGCCTAAATCCATGCCAGCAACACGGCCACATCATTGCCTAATAGTCTTGTAATGAGATTACATGCTGCCGTCTGGTCAGGGAACACAACAAGCACCAGATTCATATGGAGAAAAAATAAACCCTCAGCTCTCATGCAAACAGGCTGCAGCTTGATTAAGATTTCAGAACCATGAAGCACATAAGACCTTTGATTTATTTTATTTTTATTTTTTTTGGCAATGTAATATTATTATTTACAAAGTGGTATATTCTTCCCACAGATCTCTAGATTTAATTAATGTTCTTCTGATGAAATTTTAAAGCTGATGATGCTACTGCTCTGTAGTACCAAAACATTTCTGATGTTTACTATTAGTCGTACTAGATCAGTCTCACCCACGACTTTCTAACATTTGGCTACAGTTTGCCTTCATGCTTGCTGGTGATATCTATGTGCTATGGTGGATCTATGAAAATGTAGTATTTTTTAATATAATTTATCTGAGGCTTTTGTTTGGTTCACTGGAAAGCAATCTCTTGTAACTATTCTACATATAGAGAATATTCCTTTTGTACATGTTCCAAGCAGCATTTGTTTTTCTTGCTGTTTTAATTCTTTATCTTAACAAAAGCAATATGTTACTGTGTATAACACACACTGGAATCATGAATTAAAATACAAGCTGTTCTCTAGATAGTGCCCTATCGGCTGGCTGGAGTACAGTAGCTGATATCAGTGCATTAAGGTATGGACTGTGCAGCTCTGTGAGCTACAGCTCCTGCTGTGCATATTTCACTGAGCTTGTTGGCTACCAGGAGATCCAAAACCTGCTACTAATACACCCGCAGCTCCTACAGGACTTGATGCTGAGACAAGAAAACATCAGTGCCTTCTATTTAGAAGAGCTAACACAAAAGAAATTCCTTCTGTTCAAAACAGGAAAACCCAGAATTTTATAGTTGATAAAAGACATAAAAAACATTTTCAGCAAAAGGCACAACAGGCTGCAGAGTCAGTACTCACAGAGCGAGGCTGTAAAAGTGACCTTCTTCTCACACAAGTCAGTTCCTCCCCGACAGGTGCTCCTACTTCACCCACCTCTGCTGGGCAAGTGTCTAAATGAGAGCCCCCTCTCCGCTTCTCCAACTCTGATTCTGCACAGGCTTCTCTTTGGAGAGCTCGCACAAACAACTTTCTCCTTCTCTGTGCTTGCAAGATAAAGCCAAAGTGAAAAGGAAGTGGGATCTGGGATGCAAATCTCCTGACCGCCTTCCTCAGAGCATCTTGCAGGGTTTCATGGAGACGGCGCGATGGTGCTTCTGGCTGCCAGTTCGTCACTGTTGTCATGGTAACAGAGCAGTGGTCCCTTGTGGCTTAGTAACAGAGGCAACGGTGGCACCAAAAACATGAATTGCCTCCGCTTTGAGGGATTCCTCTGATCGTGGCACTCTACCATTCCTTAAAAAAATGGGTTTTAAAGGAAGTACATCCCCTGCCAATGCACACACTTTGGTTACTCCACGTAAGAAGCTCTACAACACCCGTAAATCCTGTTTTATGTTATAGCAAACTTGGCATAATCCTGAGACAGCCAGTCACTGTTTTCCTTTGGGAAACAGTGTCATGTGAATACAGGAAAAGAAAATCTTGTTTTGGTAAACATCTGAGCACCAACACACACCAGCATTTGAAGAACTGCTAGGGCAGAGAGATATTATTTTGTCTCCTTGAGAAGGTGAATGAGCAGCTGAGACAGTGATAGGGTGTTTCTCTGCCAACACGAGAAAGAGCAAGTGTGTTTGTGAGGTTGCATCTGCAGCCACAGGGAAGCTGATGGGCAGGCAGAATTCCTTTGTTCCTGTCCTCTGAACTGAAACATCACCTTGACATCATCCTTTCTGAGTCTTAATATGACTGGCTGCTTTTTCTCACTCTTTGTATTTTTTTTATCATAGCATTGACACAAATATTAATAGAAAAGTTTGAAATCACATTGCATAGCAGGAATGATCTATGGAGTCCGTAGTCTAATTAGAGAAGTCAGGACTGTAGGAGCAGCCGTTACTTTGCTGGGCAATGAACAATCCAGGCTTGTTATGGAAAGAAAGCGAACCCTTGGACACTTAAATAATACTGCTTATTTACAAGACAGACTATTTATCTTATCTTCTTCATAAAATGTTGCCAATGGTTCTCTGTTGCTTTCCTTACTATTCTGTTGTAAGGCCAAGTGCTTCTTCTAAGGTAATAGATTTCCTCTCTCAGGATACCAGGAACAAACACAGCTCTGTACATACGTAGGTGGTAGGGGCAAAAACAAACACAGAGAAGTAAAACCTATGTTTGTTTTCTTGACTAACCTTCATATCACCACTTTTGACTCAAATTGTTTAGCTTCCTTTAGCTCACCACAACTTGCTTGGAGATGGACATTTTCAGATGCCAAAGCCTAAGTACTAGAGGTCCCATCACAGCAGGCACTTAAGCACCTTTTTTGAACCAATATAATCTGAAGCAGCGCAGAATGGCCTAGCTCATAACAGCACTGGCTTAAAAAGACTTGAATCAGAGACAAAAAATTGTGAGTGGGCTAAAAAAAACCTGAAAGCAATAACAGTACTTTTTACTTTTCTTTGCTTCTACCCTCAGGTCAGCTCAGCTTTACATTTTTTTCTCAACACTACAAAGATTAGAATTTAATTTAGTTTAGAAAAAAAGTTAAAATTCTTTTGTGTTTATTTGATTCCAAAACATGAGACCTCAATAACGTCGCCAAATACAGTGGTGACCATGACAATGATGCTAGACTTGGCAGCACCCAAGTATCCCAGCAAAGTAGATAAGTTTATTCAGGGCTGGTCCCAGCAAGTCTGGAGCCTTCACGTTAAATATACCGGACTTCAATAACTTGCCCTTTACAGGGCTACTGAGCGGCTTTTTCAAAAACAGTCGTAAAGATATTCAGAGTTAGGAGCATCTGGTTCCACATAGATGTGAGATTACTAATATGAAGGCGTGGTATAAAAATCTGTGTTATCACTGGCATTTTATGACTTCTTCAGTAATTCAAAAAGAGAACGGAATAAGATCAAAAACTGAACTATACGCTGATTCTTATATAGGGGAAATGCTGCTTGGTGCATATAATTAAATATGTCTTTCTGACCTCCCTCCCTCCAGACACATTTACACTTGTCTGGGTGGAAAAAACTTGCTGCCTGCGGGTGCCCTGGCGAGGAAGCGTTCACAGTGAGGCTGTCCCTGCAGACAATCCCGGCAAGCAGTAACGCTGGGCTAGCAGGGGTCAGGAAGGCAGCGAGGGACCCTTGGGGAGAGGAGATGGTTGGGCTTGGCTTGTGGCTCTGAGAAGCCTTTTCCAGTTTCAGATTTATCTTCTTGGTTGGAGCATTAGCTAGAGGCATTCAATGCAATCACGAGAGTTTCCTTGCACCATTACTCACGGAAGAGGGTATAAAAGTGACAGCAGCTAATGAGCAGCCATTTCTCATCAGTCGCCTTATTAGGGTAATTTCACAAGCAGGCTTCGGAGGCTAACGGGCTGGAAATGGCATTTAGGCTGCTGAATCCAAGCCGTTTCAGAGACAGCACACCCCTATGCCTGCACACTTCAGTCTCCACCACAAACAAACAGGGAGCTACAGCAAATGTATGTGCCCAGAAGGACATAGATTTCATCAGCTGATCTGGGAGGCTAAATTCACTGCACATTCATTCTTCTCAAGGATTAAGAGGCAACCAGCACAAGAACATGAATGTTTCTTTGTCCATTAAATATCCAAACCACATTCCTGGGTGTGAAGTTCCCTCACAGAAAGGAATGCTTTGTCTGGAGTTCATGACTGTGGGGAGCAATAAAACTTAGGGAAAAAAAAAAAATTGTTGGTGGCCTAAGGTGAAAATACACCTTTAATTGAGGAGTTAGCTCAGAGAAGGGGTTCATGTGTCCATAGCAGGAGGCTGGCTGATGCGAAGGGTAGAAAGTGGATATAGATGTGTGTGTGGTCCAGGAGCCGGATAAAGGGAGGGAGCGCATGTTTATGTGCAAGGAGGAAGGAAGTGGGTTGTTTGTAGTAGGAGAGCACGCATATGAATCATAGCTGAGAAAGATCTCATTGGCCTTTCTGCTCTTCTTCCTTTCAGCCACCGAGGAGTTGAGAAATGTAATTTTCCACGCTTTGCAACAAAGTATCTATCTACCCTCTTATCTTCAGTCCCTAATAGATATTTCTGTCAAAAATGCAACAAGATTGTTTCTTTTAACATTGAAGTTCTTTTGGCTCTTAGTACTACTACCAACTTTTAAAGAATTTATGTGTATGCCATCCTTTTCACTACAGCCTACAGATAGCCTTATCATCAGGAAGCACCTACTCTTGTAAAGATGAGACCACATTTGCTCAGTTTTTGCTTGCAAATCTCTAGAGCACTGCTAATAGAATGAATTTGAAAGGAGTTCTCAAGGGCATTAGAAAATAATGTGTACCCTAAATACATTCTTACTTGCGGTAAACGATTTGGATTTTTTTCTTTCCAAAAATGTTTCCATATCTAATTTTCATGGAGGTCCTTGCTCCTTGCTTGTCTGTATTCTTATTAACCGCTATGGTCATGCCTGCTGTGGATGCGTTTCTGGAAAGCTCAGAAACTCAGCAATTCTATAACTGCATTATAAATAATTCAATCAGCTCTTCTTCCCCACATCTACTTCTCATTTATTAATGGACTTTCTAGGCGATATTTTCTCATCTCTCATCATCATCCAATGTATACACTTGGGGGAAGAACATTAATTAGTTTCTCAGTCCTTCTGCCGAATCTTCCTTTGACTTCAGTCAGAGATTATGGCCTATAGGAGTTGGCCCTATTTCCATAAACCAGGAACAGGCTGAAGTGAGTTCACGCAGGTGGGTAATGGAGACTTAGTTTTGAGGGAGCCCATGGAGGTTTTAAGAGGGGAAGAAAAGTGTAAACCTCTGTATATGAGAAGAACAAGGCGGAGGACATGGGGGTAACCAGAACAGGTGCAAGAAGGCTTTGTTGCATGCCAAAGAGCAGAGCAAAGTGAAGATTTTATATGATTAATCTCATGTTAAACTTCGTGGATTTTGGTCTTTTTTTTCAATAACAGAAGAGTAGATTTTCTCTCTCCCTCCACCTCCCACTTCTGTTACCAGACAGCTGTGCAAATATTCTAGCATGTGATTGTGGAAGCACAACACAGAAAACCTCTGAATTGTGCCAAGAGAAAAATGCAGGAAAACAAAAGGCAAAAGCCTGTGGTAGATCCAGCTGCCAGGATCTTCTATCCCCTTGAGAACTAGACAGAGGAAAAAGGAGGGAAAAGTCCGATAGCTTTCATTGCTTACACAGACAGCCTACCAGGGCACAGAGAACACACAGACTTCTGTAATCGTTTTGAAGGAGGATAGCAGAGGTATCACAGCAATTAACAGTCTGTTAAATCACTGCTTTCTTGAAGACTGCTGGCTTTATCTACAGCACCATTTGTCAGTATTGTACCAGCATAAAAAACAAAGTTCTCACGTTGCAGATAATCTGGCACTTGACTTAAGCAGTATCCCATAAGTCTTCACCCTTATTTGAATTTGGGAAATCTGCTACATGCATGGTCTGTGGTTATTCTAGCCCTGTCTATTCTAGATTCTATTTGTCTTCCTCTGGCAGATTAAGAGGTTCTTCAACAGAGAAGTGATTCAGGGCAGCAGACTAAGAATGCATCTCTTCTCAGGTTCTTGGAGGAGTTTATGCTGCCTAAGTGTGGGCAGCAGGTGATAACACAGACCTAAATATGGCACAGCCAGGAATCAAGTTGCACAGCAATTCTCTGCCAAAGACTCCGACTCCTATCTTATTGCTAGGGAATTAATTAATTCATTAAATACACACACACACACATATACATATACATACAGATATATATTTCATTTAAAGTATTCTCAGTGTCTTTTTGGTTGATAATTCAGTGAATCCTTTACATCAAATGTAAAGGAGTGCAGGTCACTCTGCAAAAATACCCTGTTTTCCAGCAACATCTAATGTCAAATATTGCACAGAAGTGTATAGCAGTATATCCATCTCGTGGGAAGTTAAAAAAGTTACTTTTTTTTTTTTCTTTTTTTTTCCAGGTCATCATTCTACACCCTGAAACACAGGTCTGATGATACTTTTCTTTTTTTTTTTTCTTTTTTTTCTTTCTTTTTTTTTTTTTTTTTGTTGGGCCCATATAACTGCATATGCTTTTTAAATGAACATGAAATCTTTGGGTATGTTATACATAATCTCCTGTTCCTGAGAATTAAGCAGGTGGTTATTAAAACTGCAGTAATAACACCCACATTACAAGCACATTGAAACCCTACAGGAAGAAATTCTTCCTCTCATCAAGGATATCCAAATCATTTTATCATTTCAGGAAGCCTTCATACTCCCAGACTTCCTCTAACCACTTTCATGCCATTTCTCTTTATTTGTCTGAATTGTTAATTAGGGTTAATCAGCTAATGTTTTGCCTAGTGTCTTGAATGAGTAAAAAGCACTGTATAAATTCTTGACATTAATGATTTATTAGGCTATTATTTACTTCAGTGTTGCCGTTCCTCTGTGCTTTTTGTTTGCTTTGTTCCCCTTCATAGGCAGTGCCCAGGGTGAGGTCCATGTTACTGTAGTTATTATTTCTAGGCAAGTTACGCAGCCAGGAACCCATCCCACTATGGCTGCTGCAAGATTATAGCTTTTCTGACACTGTCATATGTGCTTCTATGGAGTCTAAATATGCAATGAAGACCTTGTGCCCCATTATCCACTTAATAGTATTTTCACCTTGCCACCAGGCTCAAATTTCCGCCTCGCTGCAAAGATCCACTTAGAGCATCTGCACAGTGGAGAGAACAGATGGAGGCTCTCCTCACCCAGCGTGACAGCAGAATCCAAGGGGGTTTCATCCAAAAGGAGATCTATTCACAAATTAAATTCTGCAAATATCTGCAGTTCTATAATCCCTTTAGAAAACCTACTGAGGTGCTGTGGTGTCAAAGGGGCTTAGTTCAGACTATAATGGCCTATATTTAAGTCACAGTTAGCAGGGTCTTCAAGGACACAAAGAAGTATTGTCCATGACAGAAATTTTGCCCTAATAAGAAAGATTTGAGGTCACCTTCCCCACAGCTTTTCCAGTCATATTGTATGGTTCTGAACAGGCCATTTACAACTAGATTTACAAGTGTGTTCATTCATTTTGGGTGTCTCAAGTTGTGGTTGTTTAGAGATGCCCAGGATGTGATCTTAAATGATGGAAGTGCCTATCCCTCCAGTTGAAATGAGAATCCAGATTTCTCTAAATCCTATGAGGTAAATGTAAAAAAACTTATTTTGCTTTGTTTTCTTTTTATGTCATCCATAAAAATTCTGCTTCGTAACTGAGACACATGTCAAGTTCTTTCCTTCTTACTCATAAGTAACATTGAACAGGCCAAATTAGGCTACCAGTGATGCCAAAAATATAACTCTTTGGAACTTGGTAAACAATTTTGTTGATACTGTTGAAAATGGTGTAGAATCATTTTCTCTTAGTGTGTTGGCTCTTCAGGGCTAACAACAGCTCAGTTCTTTGAATTGCTGCATGTCAGACCCCAGTGTCAATGCACACAAGGCAGGCAGAGCCCTTGAATTTAAGATTATCCTCTACTGTTCCAGTTTGCTTTAACTCCTTCTAGGGTCTCTGAAGCAAAAGACTGTCTCACCTTCAAAGATACTGAAGTAGTAAAGGATCATTTCAGAAGCAGAGTTTCTGTAATGTTCCTTTCTTTTCCCTTCTTCATCAGAAAGGCCCAGGCAGAACACCAAAGGCAGAACTGATCTGCCTCAAAAGGCAGGTCCCACTTCCGAAACTTCCTAAGGTGGTGTGTATAACATAAGGAACTCTATGGCGAGGGAAGGAAGGCCAAAGCTCATGGCAGAAGTAAAACACATGAAAGTACCCTAATTATTCTCCCATCACAATGCTCCTTTCTCACATATCCTCACATTGGAAGCAGCTATGGCCATGTGTTTTGGTGGAATATTAATCCCTGATTTCTTCTATTCTTTCTTGTGTTGGCCTTTATTGTGCCTGGAAGAACAGCGTCAATGGCACAGGCTGCCTGTTAGGAGTGCCAGGCAAAGTTATCTCTTGCAAGTTTTCCAGATGAGTCCCACAGTGATAACCAGGCTTATGCCAAACAACTCGGTCACAGTCCCCAGGGATGAGAAACATTTGGATTTCCGGTGAGTCAGTAACTGAGGAGCATGGTGCCAGAGAGCAAAACTGAGACAGAAAGCCAAAGGAAGACAAACAGGCAGTGCAGGGAAGAAATATACAGGACACAAGCGCAAAACAAACTTAGTCTGAACCACCTTATAAGGTTTAACTCATTTGTGGCTGGCATCTTTAAACACAAGCAGAGCTGGTTGAAGCACTAGAAAACTGTCATACTTGGGCTGAAACCCGTATACACATGGAAGCTTTATGCTTGAACTGACAGCTTGGAGAATCCAAATATTGGGATTGAAGTCTCTGTAAGTGGGTGTGTGCATCCGCTTGCAGTATCAACAGCTCTGAGAGACAGAAAAATCAAAACTTAAGCCCCACCTAAGAACAGGATAAACCTAACAAATATTGAGATTTTAGCTTTTTTTTTTTTTTAAGATTTAAAAGCTTTAAAAATTTTAGCTTTAGCATAGGACCACTGTGCTAAAAATCGAAAAAATGCCTAAAAGGAGTGAGGATGAACAGGAGCAATTGCTGAAGTTTGTCTGCTTGCCATGCACATGTACATGTACAGGAGACAGTGCATATACTTGCTGGTATGTCCTCTGCAGCTATGCAGGGTTCTGCTTTACCTGAAGAAAACTGCGAAGGCAAATCTGCCATAACTGTCCTGACAGGTTTCTCTGATGGGTGTAAATAGCAAATTGTAAATTTGAACAAACTGTAGCAAAAGTCTGTATGATGTGCTGCCTGGGTGTTCAGCATAGAAGGCAAGAGAATGTGGAGGAAACTGCAGAGAAGGCAGAGAAGGAAGAAAGTGTATGTTTTGACTTTTTTTTTTTTTTCCACCAGATCAAGAAAAAGCTGGTTATGGACCTTTCTTCTCTTTGGCTACAGTCACAGTGTGGAAGTATGGGGATTGGTTTCTGTGGCTCATTAACCCAGGCTGCTGCTGTTGCATGGAGATCAATGTATCGTTTAATAGAAAGAGGCTTTTCAACTCTGCCAGATTTTATCTGCCGATGGCTAGCATGATATTTATAGACATATCCATCAGCCTAACAGCAGGAAGCAATTCTCTAGGGGGCAAATTGGGTGGATTTCTCCTATTTAAACCCCATTATGGACATAGCTTTCTATATAGGATTAACCACTTAACTCACTGAATCCTAGACATCATCAGCTATTGTTCATGAGCATTGATGATCTCTATGGCTTAGTTGGGGGATGTCTGACTTGTTTTTGGTGTCAATTATCTTTTCAAAGAATAAGGTCTTTGTTAACCTCTAACTTGCTGAGCAATGTGAAGGCAGTCTGTTAAGTACATCACAGCCCTCCTTTAACCCTGTAATTTTGGCAGCACAAGGGATTTAGCTCCAAGATTATCCTACTTCTGGGCGATCTGAATCTTTAACTGTCACATGAATAGTGAGACCAGCTTTGAGTGCAGCAAACTTAGAAAAATAAAGGACATTGATTTGGAAGATCAAGGCAGAAACTCCGTGCAGTTTACGCAATAATGCTTTTAATGCTATCAGCACAACCTTTGGTAATGGTTTACAGAGCATATTTCCCTACTAAGGCTATTTTGAGAGTCGCTTCCTTTGGGGATTTAGCACACACTGATTTCATCTCCAAAAATTATCTGAATATCTTTCTGGTATTGAATTTCTTCTGGTGAACACACCTTTTGGCATGAGACAGACTTGCAAAGGCAGCTTAGAAAAGGCCCATTGTTTGGTCAGCTCAGAGTGCATTGGGAATGTTAGCTGCTGCTTAATTTGACATGAGAAAGACAGATGCCTAGGCCTGGCATGGACAAGCGATCCTGAATACAAATAACAAATTTGAGCTATCTAAGGTTCTGTTTCCAATTGCCAAAGATATCATCAGTCATGTCCATTTGCTCTCCCTTTCAAACTTAGCATGACCTCCCAATCCCCCTATCTCTCCTAACCTTCCCTAGTGTTTACAGTGACCTCCAGGACTTGGTTACTCCCCCTGCCAGTCTGACACACTAGCACACTGCGAACACTGCAATGCTCTTCCTCTGTCTACAAGCCTCCACGTGCCTCCTCACAAACACATTTCCAGAGAAACATGAGGGCATGGTACTCTCTATTCCTAAGTGCTGTAACAAAGTCCCTGACCTTTGAGGGAACCCAGCAAGCTCCCAACACTCCCAAAACTGTTCAGTTTTTTTTTTTTTTTTTCTTGAAAACTGTTCAGTTTATTGAGTCTTGGTTATTGAGTTACTTTGTTCTGGAGCTATTTACTTCTGCTAGTGTATACAGCAAATGGCACTCCCGCTTTGCTTTTCCCTAGTCTCTGCTTTTTTGCCAACATCACAGAAAAAAATACAAACACAACTAAAAATATAAAACTAATAAGCCCTCTGTCAGGTAGGACAGACAATTACATTATCATCTTTGTTATAAGAAAAGGAAACCAAGTTCAGAAAGAGGAAAAAAATATAGAGAGAAATCTCTAGTCAATGAACTCTACATCTAAGGTGGCTTGGGAGAATCTTAATCCTTGAACATATTCACAGCATTTTAAATTTTAGCTAAATCAGGACATTTGTACAAGTCTATTAATCAGTAGAATTGTTTTTTTTTTTTTTTTAAATGACTCTGTTTCATAGGTTGTTAATCATTTTGGAAACACGTGTACCAGCTAAAGAAGTTATTTGTCAGAGCTCTGAGGGCGCTAATAGGCTATACTGCCCTGACCAACCTCACCCAGGACCTTCAGGCTACATCTTCTGTTTATTGGCCCCAGGAACCCCATTTCAGCTCTGGCCTGGACACGAAGACCTAATCTGACGTGCAGTTCTGCATGTCTTCAGCCCTCTCTCTGTCTCCTGGGTGGACCTTGAACCTATGTCGTAGCCTTGTCTCCATATGCTCCTGACTGGACTCCCTGACTGTACCCTGACCCTGCTTCATCACTTCACCTTGTATGGGGCTGTTGACGAAATCCGTTATCAGCACCCTGCTCTGCTCACCCCGTTCAGATATTCAGATCTCGCCGTTGGGTGAGACTGCGCCCTGTGCAGGGAGGGGAGGGCACTGCCCCTGCCTGCGCTGCACCCACCGCAGCTCACAGTTCGTCCTGCCTGAGAGAGCTGCTCCCCAGTGTCCTTGCCTCACGCACCGGCCGCTCTCTGCACAAAGCTGACGCAAGGAGGGATCTGGCAAGTGCTGCCCAGTGCAAAGTGAGAAGTCACCTTGGTGTGAGTCTGTCTTGGCGGTAGCTGAAAACCAGCCACTGGCTTTGCAGCGAAGTGGCTAAGGAGGTCAGACACAAGCTGCTCTCCACAGATGAGCCAGTGCCAGACTGGGGCAAGAAAATGAACTGTGGGAAAATCAAGCTTAACTCCTCCAGTCAGATCTGCTAAAGGGTGACTTTAGGAGGGGAGAGGAAAGTGATAGCTTAAGGTTCACTTTAATAAACTAAAAACATTTAAACACAGCTTACATTACCTAGGGTTGCAAAAGATATTAATTACAGGTTATTAGTTTTTTATTATTATTATTATTCATAGTGTTTCAAGCAAGTTCTTTCAGGCTGTCTATACTGAGTCATTTTTCTGGAAATGAGTATTTTTGGAGCTAACCGTAAGTGAGAAATCTTTTCAGATGTGCTAACACAAACTGAGTTTTCAACTTCCTTTGCCAACAGGCAGCTGGAACAACAATGGATCTAAACAATTAGGACCTGTCTTTTCACACAACCCTGGCTCAGACTTCAGTTGAAGCTGAAAACTCAAGGACAGGCAACAGTTAGATTTTTTGTGGGCTGCCCTTCCCCCATTGCTGAGAAGTAAACAAGTATGCTCAAGGCTACATAAACTAATTAGACACCTAATCCTATGTTTGTCTGCATCTAGTATTGCTATGACACTTCAGAGAAAGAGGAGAACAACCAGCAAGTAAAAAAGACACAAAGAGAAAAACACAGCTAATTTGCAAGAGAAATGGAAAGGAATACATTGCTTTAGATATTAATTTTACGCAAAATATGATCATACCTCTCAATCCAACAAGACTCTAAAATAGCAAAAGGATCTTCAAAACCAGGGCAGAAATCCTTCCAAAAACAGGAGATGCTGCATTTTCACCAACTGCATTAAAAAGCTCAAAGGCAAAGGAGAAAAAAAAAAAAAGTAAAGAATTCTTAATTGCTAAATAAAGTTTGTGAGCAAAACGAGCAAGCGGTGAAATTCTGCTTGCGCCGAGCCGGCCAGCAATACTTTTAACCCGGCGGAACAGGAGGCAGGGAGGCTGCTCCAGCAGCAATCCCTTCCCCGCTGATCCTCTCCGGAGCAGTAGGCACCGTTACCTGGCAACAGCACAGCACTGCTGGCTCTTCTGCACAGCCGTGTTAAAACTTTTATGGGCACCACAGGACCGAGTCAAATAAGGACCAGGAGAGCAGTCCGACAGAGAGAAGAGTTTGCTTTTTTAATTCACGTACCGCTTTCTGTAGTTCCTAGTTTGAAATGCAGAACATGAAGCATTCGGATGCTTGGAGTTATAATTAATAGAATATTGTGCTAAGCTTGAAATCAAAATGTGGGACAGACTTTTGTCAAACACTGAGGCAAGAAGTACTGAAAAGCCAGGAAGACTGGGTAAAAATAATGTGATCTGAGAAAATTCTTCTTTTTTTTTGTTTCCTTCTCGTTTGCCTTATTGCAGCAGGACATTCACATTGTCAAACATCTCATCCAACTCTGGAAGCAGGATGTTCACTTTTGAAAAATAGTGAGTATTAGGCAAAAACAGATTTCAGCAGGTGGGGCTTTAAGAAAAGATATTAACAATTAGAAGGGGAAGTAACTGTGAATCAGTAGGGGGATGTGGTGCTAGGCAAAGAAGATTTAATTGACTTAGGGTGATGACAGCCTTTAGTATTTTCCTCACATATAATAACTGGTTGCAGAAAAGCTGCTGCCTTAGGCCTTTAACCAAATTGGTCACCTCAAAGCTATGAAATGCCCCACCCAGCACTAATTATTACTATTATAATGGGTAACAATTAAATAAAAAGTAACAACCCTTTTTCTTTGAATGCTGGGTTGCTGGGTTTAGTGTTTTGGTATTTTGTCTGATATCGAGCAAAGGTTACGGCATGGTCAGCTTAAAATCACCTTTTCTAAAAGTTTTTGCTATTTATTAGCAAAATTCTATCTCTACAAGCTGTGAAATTACCCAGTTTACAATTTTCCAGTTTCGAGTGTCTACGCCTTACACAGTATGTTTTTAAAATAAAGGTTAAAACAGGGATTTGCTCAGACTTTAACATCACATGATACATCCCCACCCAGTTGGACTATGACTACCCTTTAATTATCTTTACTGTCTCCTCTCTACTATTCTTGTCTGTTGTTCATACGAATTTTTGTGCAGTCAGAGTTGAGGTGACTGCTTTAAAAGAACACTAACTAGGACATTAACAGGTGATGTCAAAATGTGGTGAGGCACCCCTTCCTACTATTTTAAAAACAATATTTTTTTTGATTCTGTTCTAAATAAAATAAGAAAGACTTTAGACTTGTCCATCTGTTAGATACAGAACCAGAATGTGTTCACCTTCACACAAATGAGGGCTCTAATTCCTGCCAGAAGCCAAAGGGAACACTGAATTTGGGTTAATTGAAGGGAACTGGAGCCATTAATACGGATCTATTGCTCATGGGAAATACAAGCAAATTACAGGTTCCAGCATGCAGTGGTCTAGCTAGACCCAAACAAAAGCACATGGCGATGAGGAGGGAGTGCTGCACGTTGAGACTTGCGGTCTCTGTGGACCTAATTTCTTTATTAAAAATGAAGTTGCTTACAAGCTATGACGTATTATAAAACTCCACAGTTTTCCTGCAGGCTATACTTTGTTCAACTGTGTTTATAGAGCCTTTTATATACGTAAATTTTCTGTTCTTTTTTTTTCTTGGTGGGTTGTAACTGTGTTTCTTTCTCTTCAAGTCAGACCATAGAGTCTTACTGTTTCTAGCTCAAAGTCCCCCTAATGCTGCTAATCTCATATTAACAGCCTACTGACACAGAAGAGACCGCAGAAAAGACTGATTGCCGGCTCTCTGGCCCTGTGACCGCATGCTGGTCAGATCTGGATTAATACTTGAGGCGATTTACCTCAGGAGGCCCTGTTACAGGTGCCTGTATCTCTAACTCTCCTTGAACTGCTTCATAGGAGCAGGAGGAGGAGAAGGCTATTTCACAGCTAGTGAAGACATAAAGAAAGGTCCTTCTACAACTCAGTTTGTTTTCCTACAGAAAATCAAGATGACAACAATGAAAAAATACTCTAGATTTCAGATAAGAGGCAAGGCGCCAGGCATCAACATCCCACCCAAAACAGAAAGGTATCGTGATGCTCCTTCTTACTACCTCTTCCTGACAGTTCTTGAATTTACCTTTTCTCATTACTAGAAATAGCTATCCAGGAAGCAGAAGCACAGCCAGACACGTTGATTTCCTTTAATATATTTATAGCGGTATAGCCCTGCTGTGTTGGCTCTAGGCACAGACAAGAGCAACTCTTCCAGGTTTAAAAACAGCTGATACTGTTTACATTTAAGGAAAGATGGAAAAATAGCATCATTCTTATCCTGTAATGAACATCCCCATGACAGTTTAGTTCACCAGCCCAAACTACTTCAGACTTCTCTCCAGAGCTGGACTGTATCTGCCACATTTGCAGAGCAGTGCCATGCCTGCCCTCCTGCTCCATGGCCCTACATAGTAGGACTTGGTTGTTGGTATGACAAATCAGGCCAAGCAGCTGTGCTTGGCATCACTGCGTGGCCACGTCTCAGATGCATCTTAGAAATGTGAGAGATGTTTTACTGCAGGGCCGAGTGAAGGAGGCAGGGACTCCTATCAAAACTGACTGCTAAGACTTTACAGGTCAGAACTTAGATTGTCTCTGGCCTCCTCTAAGACAATTCTATTTCACCTCAGAAGATTTTCATTTTACTTTCATTTTGCTGCTTAATAAAAAAATTGACAATAAAATGTGTAATTGTCCCTAACCTGACCTTAAACAACTGTCTAGCTGAGCTACTGTTATTTGCAGGTTAGACAACAGTAAGAGGCTTGGCATTTGAGGCACCATACTGTCCCCTCTAGGAAATGCAGTGAAGTACAAAAACACTCTACCACGCTTTACAGATATATTAATTTTACCCACAGTTGTTATTACAAGACTACTTGTTTTATCTCAGCTTCCTAAACAGCCAGCCTGCAGCTCATGCAGATCTTCTGTGCAGAACAGCTCCCATTCTCCCCACCTTTTATTTACCTCTAACAAAACTGCATTACTGCTGCAGCTCACATATCTTTCTGTGGTTCTTTATTAACAAAGAGCACCAGCAAAAAACAGGATCTGACTCACTTTGCAGCACAGCTGCTCCTGCTGCTTACTTCCCCACCTGAAACAACAATCCTCCGATTTTAAAAATCACCATCATCATCACTGCAAACAATTCCAACATCACCACTACACTGTCCTTCCAGGGGACAGAATATTCTTGCCTGCTGTCCTCAAAAGACATGGTTGAGTATCTCTGCACGTTACAAACTTACCTCATTTCATGCTGTCTCACTCCTATTCTGATCCTTAGTGAAGAGTATTCATTGACTGTTACCTCATTTCACGCTGTGATTCTCAGTGGAGAGTATCCAGTGACTGTTAAGTCTTTTTCAAAATTGAATCCTTATCCATATTTGGGAATATGTGCTGGGCACAAGCTGGTACAAGGCATACTCTTCCCACAGTGCACTTTGGGACTTGTAGTTCCCCAAAAGGAATGTTGTTTTTCAGATTGCAAGTACTAAGCAACAGTAACAGAAGTCTGAAATGTGTTTTTCCTCTATTTGCTTAGCTGCTCAGCGCGTACTCTTACAATGTTGCTCTTCTGTGGTTTTGGCTTAACCCAGCTGAATCTTTCTGGAATCTCTTCTGCAGTCCATAGTGCAATATACAAACTCTAACGTGGTGGCTTGTGAAAGCCGCTATTACAGAGCGTTCCTCCTCTTACAATGAAGAGCAAGAGTTTGATTCTGCCCCCTATAAACAACTGTTTGTAAGAGTTAGGAGATATAATCATATTCCCCACACTTATTTCCATGCGTCCCGCACTGAAATGGCATAGAAGTTTTCTTTTTAAAAACCTGTACTTGACATTTTAACATCTGCTTTGCTTTAGTACCTTTGATTTTCCATAAATAATTATAGTAGCAATCAACGTTACAAAGTGCTATATTGGATACTCTCATGTAGAGGTTCATTTCTGAAGAGAATTTTCACAGGGTGAAATCATTATTTTGTAACCAAGACACCCTATTGTTTTGAAATATCATTTAAATAAGAATGCGAAACATTTTGCATTACTGCATGCCTGTGCTGAGGGTACGGTGGGGGAGCTTGCTCAAACTCTGGTTCATTTAATAGTTTAACTTGCTCAAAACCCTGCATACGTGCACGGCTTTCAGGAAGGTGGTGACAGACACAAGGATTTCTGAGGAACGTGTGCGCCATCAGAAGACCAAGGCCAGCGGTCGCCTGGAACCACAAGCTGCTGGGAGAGAGCTGCTTCACAAGCAGCCGTGCAATGAGGTCTGCTGGGAGCGCTCCCCCTTTATCACTCACTGAAATAAATAGATAGATAGATAGATACATACATACATACATACATAAATATCTTCTCCTGCTGGCTGTTTGCAGCAAGGGAAACCACAGGACCACAACTTTACTGCCTTATTTCAGTGCAACTCTTCGCATCTCAAAGACATCTCTGTAGCAAACGAAAATGCTTGTGATTTGCCCTGGCACCTTGTGCCTGGGGATTGGAGAAGCAGTGGTGCCCTTGGCTCGGTTCTCCAGAGACCCTCCCTCAGCCAGTGTGTGTATTTTCAGGATGCTCTGCAACAAATATTTTTTTGTTCCAATTATTATTTTTTAACCCCTCATTACAATTGCAGAGACCTTTACCTGAAGAGCAGTGCCAGGGCTGCAGCCTAGAGGGAAGGAAAACGAGAAGAAGGAAAGAAATGTCTCCTTTCCTCAAACCGTATTATTTTCATCCAACCCTCGAGGCTTCTTCCTAGGCTCTCAGGGGGTGGCGAGAGCTCAGTAGCAGCCCCATAGCCCGCACAAGGAGAAGCGCTTCTCCCACCCGCCCGCTTTCTGCCTGCCGCCTCTCCCGCGGCCGTTTGCGCTAAGCCGCCCCCCAAGCCGCGGCTCCAAGCGGGACTAGGGAACGGGAACGGGAACGGGAACGGGAACGGGAACGGGAACGGGAACGGGAACGGGAACGGGAACGGGAACGGGAACGGGAA
>JAWLRI010000083.1:969625-979946 GCA_034781795.1 Crypturellus tataupa
TTTTTTTTTTTTTTTTTTTTTTTTTTTTTTGGGGGGGGTGCTTAACAACATGTTTCCTGGGGTAGGATGCACCTCCCTGGGAAAGGCGGAGGGGAAGCTTGTCAGTGGGAAAGAAGCATTTAGCGAGCACCCGTCTTGGTTTCCAGCTCTGCTGAAGTGAAGTGCTCCCTCTGCGTTGTGGGGATTCAGGCCCTGGCGGAGATGAACCGCTGGCGGGAAGTTCTGCCGTGGGTCCTGCAGTACTATCGGGTCCCGGAGCATCTGCCTGCCAAGGTGCTGGAGCTGTGGTGAGTGTCTCCCCGTGGCTGCTGTGCCCAGAGCTTGCAGTGGTTGGGTCTAACGTCAGGCTGTACGAGAATAGCGTTTGGTAGCTTTGCTTTGCGTGCTGTAAAGTTATAGCAGGATGAAAGTGGAACCAGGGACAAGTATGTTCCTGAAAAAAGAAATAAAAGAAGCTGAATTGGTTTCTCTTGTAGAACAAAAGGTTCTAAACCTTTTGTTCTCCAAATGCACATTTACCTGATAGCCACCGTGAGCCTGCTAAGAGGCTGTCCTTGGGAGCAGGTGGACATGTGTGTGCCCATGCGCGCCTGCAGGCCAGCAGACTGCTTTGGAGTGATAAGGAGCCACTGGGTGACTCTGAGAGGGTAACATTAGTGACTGCCGCCACTGTCTGCCTTGGAAATCTCTTCCTTTGCCCAGAGTATAGACCTTTACTCTTGCCTAGATGGTAGCTGTTTGCGAGTAATAACTGTCAGTCACCTCAATTTTAAAAGACGAAATGTTTTTAATACTTACTCCTCTTGTGTTCCAGTATCCTGTTGTATAGCAGAGTGAGAGAGCCGCAGGTCATGCTGGAGGTTGGCAGTAGCTGGCTGAGAGACACAACCAATAAGAGCCTCCCAGAATATGGTTCATTGCTGGAACTCTACCTGTTGCGTGTTTTGCTTCCCCTGGGCCAGTTTGAGGGGGCAGAAGAGCTTGTACGGGGCTGCGAAGTTTTGGACAGCGCACAACAGCTAACACTTCTCAGGACCATTTGTGAAAGCCAATGTCAGTGGACTCAACAGGAGGAGATGCACTCTGCTGCTGAAGAGCAGCAGGGCGCCACAAGAGAAACAGTTCTGGGTAGACCTTTCCTCCATTGTTTGTGATAATCCTTTTCTTTTTTTCCTTCCCCTTCCATGTTTTAGAAATCTGTGTGTCTTAAATATTATCAAAATGCTTCAGCTGAGATTGTAATATAAATCTAAGTTCTATTTCTATTATGTAGGGACTGCCTGTTCCCTTCCTTATAATGTGATACACCATCCCCAACCTCTGCCCAGTGAGAAAGCTTCATCAAGCACTCAGGACTTTCCAGTGTGTGCAGACAGCAAACTGTCACTGACACACCAAGAAGGGAACCAAACTCCAAGAGTAACAACTTCTTTTTAAGCCTAGTTGTTGATGACTGTTGTGTTGGAAGTAGTCCACCCTGTGTGGACACAGCATCAAAACAGTTTCCATGTTAGGCTGCACCTCAAATACTGTGTTCAGTTTTGGGCCCCTCACTACAAGAAAGACATTGAGGTACTGGAGTGTGTCCAAAGAAGGGCAAGGAAGCTGGTGAAGGGGCTGGAGCACAGACCTTATGAGGAGTGGCTGAGGGAGCTGGGGTTATTTGGTCTGGAGAAAAGGAGACGCAGGGAGACCTTATTGCTCTCTATATTACCTGAAAGGAGGTTGTAGTGAGGTGGAGATTGGTTTCTTCTCCAAAATAGCGACTGACAGGACAAGGGGAGATGGCTGCAAGTTGCACCAGGGGAGGTTCAGGTTAGGCATTAGAAAGAATTTCTACACAGAAAGAGTGGTGAGGCATTGGAACAGGCTGCCCTGGTGGAGTCACTATCCATGGCAGTGTTCAGGAAATGTGTTCAGATGAGATACTTAAGGACATGGTTTAGCAGGCGTAGTGATGATGGGTTTATGGTTGGGCTTGATGGTCTTTTCCAACCATAATGATTCTGTAATTCTATGCCTTGTTGCTGTGCAACACCAGATTCAGAACAGTGCTCTAGGAAAGAAATAGTGTATCCTCTTACCAGACATGGCTCTTGTGTATCATCTTTTTTCCTTTTGCTTAAGTCTGTGTAATAAGACCACAATCCGACCATATTATGGTAACACTTCCTTACATAAGTTAGCATTATCAAATGAAATACGTAAGTACTGTAAGTCCCATTGCATCTGTCTCTAACAGAGCTGTAGTACTACCTAACTGGCAAGCAAGTTGTAACTGTATATTAATAATAATGGCAGGATATACCAGCCATGAGGTAGTCACAGAAGGACTGGAATATGTCACAGAAGGCAATGAAAGACTTGCAGATCCATGTGCTGAGAATTACAAAGGAAATTTTAATCTATAGCAATGTTGGAAGATGAGAATTATTTTAAAGCTTCTAAAGCATTTCAGAAGAAATATCTAAAAGTACAAACAGACAACTATAATAGGTGTATCCTTTAAGGATACATGTAGCTGGATCTGTGCCCTTTTTGCTTCTTTTCCTTTAACAGTTAAGCCCACGTAGAGCAAGCCATGTTTAGCATTGAAAGCACTACTTGTCCTCAAGAACTAGATCAACTGAAGTTATCTCCTAGCAGAGATATTTACACTGCTATGATATAAGTTCATATCACCTTAAAGTAGATACCTAAAAATGATCGAGTTAAACCCTAAAATTGTATTGTTTCTCTCTGTTCCCTATAAAAGAGATCCATGTGATCAAACTAAGACTTGTCTGCAGTTAGGCAAGATGAATGGTATATCTGCTAATTATTCTGAGTGATTTTTTTCCCCACTCTGTTTTGCCCTAACGGCCTTTTTGTTCTTGTGTTCTAGGTGCTGTGCCCCAAAAGCTCTTGACCATGTTGACATTGCTCCGTAGAGCACTGAGGTCCATATCAAGCCACTTCTATTTAATTCCTTACAAAAAGATGCTCTTGGCTGCCTTTATGCTATATTTGGTGGTGAGATTAGACCCAGGTACAGAATTCAGATTTTTTTTTTAATCCATTATGGCTAATGAGAAGAAATTAACATTTGTTTTTGATAGATTTGGTCTCTGAGAATGTATTTGGGATGCATAAAAGAACTGGATGGCTAGGAACTTATTTTTTAGGCTTGTTTCTAGATTTTCTTCTAAGGCCCATGCAGAAAGATGTAGCTCAGCAAAAACAGTTGTTTGTAAACAGTTATCCCATCTTCGGCTTTTTCCAGCAAACAAGGTGCAGACTGTTAGAGACCAGCAGAGCTGTCCTAGACCCAGCTTTCACCTTAATCAGCTTGAGCTGCTTCAAGGTGAATATCTTCTGGAAGAGTAATTGCCTTCTGGGGCTGTATTGTCAGGAAAGTAGGGAGTTGACCAGGGCAGTAACATATTCATAAGTTTGTTCTGCTTATGCTGGACTCTCACTGGTAATGGTTGCTGAAGTATAGGCTAGTCCTGTGATGTGGTGACTTCTGGGAAGTGAAGGGGATGCATGTCCCCATCTGGATACTTCATTGCTGTTCCACAAATAATCCTTCGGAAAATACTGCAGAAAGCTTTCTAGGGATGGGAGCAGTGGCTGGGATGAAGGGCAGAGTACTGAACTGGATGAAATAAAACATCTAGGTTTCCATTAGCTCTAGCTGGGATCAGTTCTGTCTTAATATGTGTTGTGTATCTTAGCTTTCTCTCTTAAAATGTTTGTTTTGTTCTGCAGCTTCCCCCACGTCACTGCCGTTTCTTTACAGACTGGTCCAGCTTTTTCGACAGGCTTGGGCAGCTGTATTTCCTCCAATCCGCAAGCCTCCAGTTCAAGACTAAGTGGCTACACCTGCAGACTTTTTTTTTTTTTTTTCTTTTCTTTATGCTGCAGCAAAACTGTCTGCTTGTCTTGAGGACTTCATCAGGACAGCCCTCTTTATGGGCTGTTGAGATCAGTGTCCCAATTGAGAAGGCCACTTGTGAACTCCTATGTGATGATATCTTCCTTCAGACAAGGAACTGTGCTATATGTTTTTTAAACCATGCCAAGTATTTCCCACCCACACATGCTTTGCCTTTGACTCTGCAGTATCATTCTATCAAATAGTTGGTTAAAGCTATGCCCTTAGCCTACAACTAAGAATTTTTCTTGAAGTAGTTTGCTTTGGATTGACCTTTTCAGTGAGAGTTTTGTAGCTAGTTGTGATGTAGGCTCACTGAGATGTTTTGGAAGAAGGCTCCATCCTCACAGATGCTGGGCAGTTGTCAGAACAAGGGAAGTAACGTTCTCAGAGGCAGGACCATCGAACACAATGGAGTATCAGGTAGTTAGGGAAATACGCTGGTTTACCTGAAGACATCTGAAGCCTTCTGCAGCGTGAGACAAAGGACACATGAGGAGAAAAAAAAAAAAAAAAAAGAAAATGGAGTCTGCCGTTTTTTTAAAGTCATGGTTTCTCTTGACTGATGCCTCCTCATATAGGCATTCTTGATTTTAGTCTTACCTAAGCCAGAAAATGAAGGTGCTGGGGACACCAAAACTGTTGTCATGCACCTACTGTTCCTGAATGCAAATTACAGCACTTTGTGCTTGCCTGATGGATAAAAATTCTTGCAAGCATGTTGTGATAAGGAAATAGATTTATTTTTTTAACTATATTCTATATTATTGTCTAGATTCTGCCTAAAAATCTTTACTAAATAAGAAGTTTTTGCATTGTTTTATTCTTAAGTGTTTCCCTGTGTTTTGCTATGTTTATATAGATGTCAGAAAGGCTCCAGATGCCTAGAATGCTGCCCCTGCCATACGTGAAATCTTGATTTAGATGAAAGCCACCTATCTATGCTACTGTCTTTCACAGGGTACATTTATTAATAGCTAGAAAAAATTTTCTCCAAACTTTCCCCAAACTGTGTCAAGAACACTGTCTTTGCAGAGTGGTTTGATTTTTTCACAAAACCGACCCCCTCTAAGGCCACTAATTTGGTTTCCTAGGGGACAGCACTTTTTAAACGTTGTTTTTACTGAAGCAAGTTGTGTGTATAGTGGAGAAAACAAGTTGTAAGAAAGGTGCCTTTGTGGCAAACATAGCTGCCTGTGCCAAGAGTTTGGTAACAGCTTAGACTACAAAATGGGGAAATAAACAGCCTTTATGGTAGGCTCCATCTAACACACCAAACCTGTGAGAAGTAGCCAATATAGATCCTAGCAGTTTCCTACAACAGAAGTCCTCCTCAGATTGTTCCTTTGTCTCTAGCAGTAACCACATACAGAGGTAGTGGCTACTTCTTTAAAAAGATACCAGGTTTGGTGTCTTCAAGTTGTGTGCTGTATTGATTTGCTGTCTCTCAGGGCACTTGGAACAGGTGCATCTGCACTACTAAAAATAAATCTGTGTCTAGTTCTTCAACAGTCCCAACAGAAATGCTCCAGTATTACTGGAGATAAACTGGGACAGGTCATGTATGAAAGCAGAATGCAGTAATGACCTTGCTTATTTGCCTTGTAGTGAAAACTAAGTCTTATTTTTGTCTCTTCTATGGCTTTACAGCAGGATGATTAGCACATAATGCTTCTTCCTCGCTATATGAAAAGTTATTTCGTATGTGCCCTCTGCATATAGGGAATATATTGATTATTGCTCTGTGAAATTTGTAACACAACTATCAGTGGACGCTTGATGTAAAAATGGATAACATCAAGCAAACAGAAGCTCTGTCCAGATTGGAGCTCTTCCAAAAATGATTATATTGTATCTACTGGTCCCCTGTTTTACAAGGCCTAACTCTAAATACTTTGTAAAGTAATTAATGAAATATGAAAGTTGGCTCTAAAGAAAGGCCAAATCTTAACTAATACTAGCCTGTTCAGGTAGTAACAACTTATTTGCTTTAGTTTTCTATTCATGTTTTTAGTTAGACAGCACAGTTGCATTTGTAGGTTTGGGACCAGTGGTATGTACAGACCGTATGTTAAGTTTAGAATCCTGTTAATTGCCATAGTTGTTTATTTCCTGGGACATAGATGAAAACCAATTTGAATGTTATAGCTGGGCTGCCTCCACTTTCTTTCAGTACTACTGATTTTTCATTTGTGTTGTATTTCATTTATCGAGAGAGGGAAAGAAGTCAGAAAATAAAGCTATCTTTTGTGATTAATACTAAAAATGTAATATTTTATTTTTACAATAAAATGACTACTGATAGACCTTTTTGTAGGGGTGCTTATTTGTGCTGCGATGAAGTACATTAACATTTTCACACTTAAAGAATAGATAATTTACAGTTTTCAAATTACTTCTGGAAATGTATTACATTATCTGTCCTAATCATACAAACATATTTGAATTAAGTAGGGGAGTTATTCATTGTGAATAACTACCTGACTCTCTAATATTAAAGTGATCATAGTGGCACAGTATGGGTTTTCTTACTTTCCCATGAAAGATGCAAGGTTTTTGTTTCTTTGATTAAATAATGGAAGTGCTTGGCTATACTTCTGAATGGCCAACATTGGTAGGATCAAGAATAAAGTATCTGGTATTTATTTTTAGTTAAGTTTTTTCCCTAAATTCTCATTTTATCATATGAAAAAGATGTAGTCATATCTTATTTTAAGGCAATCCTCCCATTTAATATTTGCCAGGGAGAGACTATGTGCACATGCCATGTATATGTGAATTTTCTGCTAACTCCAGATGAAAGGAAATGATGATTCTGGATTCTTGTCATCTTGCTGGACACAGGAAAACTGCTGCCCCATACTCTAGGCATAAGAAGAGTTGGGGAACGGTTGTGTGTAACTGGCTGAATGGACGTGAGGAAGATAAGGCTTGGCTGGCACAACGATGAGGTTTATTGCCTGAGCATCAGGAGGCAAGAAGCTAATCCATGTACTTTGTACACAGACAGTGAGCCAAGTGGAATTCCTTATTCATTTCAACTCATTCGACTCATTTCAAATGGTGCAACTTAGGCCAGTTAAGCAATTCTGCTCACTGTTCATCGACTGTCATCCTTGTCACAAAGACACAATTTTAAAATGATGTCACCTTTGGAAACTGGTTAATAGCCTTCTGCACCTAAATGAACTATCAGTAGCATGTTCACTAGTAAGAGAGTTGTAGGAAACCATTTATTATTTGTGAAGATGCCCCATATATGTTAAAAGTTCTGGTTACAAATACTGGCTGTAACTTGTTTGTTACTGGGTTTAGTACGACAAATTAACTGTGAAGACTTGCTCAAGAGCACACGTAGGGCTTGGGCTGTTGAAGGCAGACTGGTGATGTAATGGGCAAGCAGTGGGTTGGGAGGGTTGCCTGGGGGAGATTATGACCTCTCCGCCTGCTCTGTGATGCTGCGGGGTGTCGGCCAGCAAGGGATGAATGCCCTGCCTCCTTCCACCAGGCTGTTGAGAGCAAAACAGCAGAAGAAACATCAGTAACTACAGCTGCTGCTCGAAATCGAGGCGGGAAGCGAGCACCACAGGAGACACCATGGTGAGAAAAAAAAAAAGATGAGAGATGTTACAAAATGATGACCAGTCTGATTGGTCTTTTGTATCCATCTGCTCTAGTTGAGGTCTGAGTGAAGGTGGGATGGTTGAAGCAACTTTATTACTTCAGTCTGACTAAGCAAACGGACCAAAGATCAATGTTAATGATCTGTGGTCTTCCTAGGTCACTGAGGTTCTCTAAACTCATCTCTTGCATAACATGATTCAGAGAACTTTATTCTGTAATGCCTACTGTTCATGTTGATGGTCTTTGGTGCAGATGGACAATTTTATCAATAAATTGTGATTTATTAAATTTCCCAATGTCTTTAAATGGCTTCCAGTTTTCTGCAGATCTGTGGCTGTTGAAAGGAAGAAGATTCCTTGTTCTGTTCTTGCTTAACTTTGTAACAGGAATATAGAAAACACAAAGTTGAAAGTGTAGCAGAACTACAGTACTTGAGAGCCTGCATACAACCTACAGAAGGAGAAATATTTATTTTTCTCTTAGAATGTGATACTGTATTTTTTGTTTCAGATTTCTGATACTAAACTATGTTTGTGGCATATTAATATGCATTTGAGAAACTGATTACAGCAATGTAGCATTGACTATAAAAGTGTATTTATTAGAATGTTTTCTCAGGAGATGAATTTAATTTAACATCTGAAGAGTATTTTGAGAAGTTCTCTTGAGTATCAAGGTAACTCTTCACATGTTAAATTGAATCAAAATACCCAGAGAATGGACTAGAACAATCAGTGGCTGAGATTTTAGGTGCTAAAGATACTGTAATTCTACTTATTTTCATTTAATTTGTACAGACCCATTTCTACCTCTCCAAACCATATGTTCAAAAGAATATTGAGAGATCAGAAGATAAATCGTTTACTATTTTACCTACAGATCAGTAAGGCTGCATAGTTACGTTTTTTCCCAGGCAGATAGACTTAGCTCGCATTCCTTAGCTGAAATCTACTGTACATTTTGTGTTATTATGCAGTTTTTCTTTCTGAATGTACACGCACTGCAGTCATCTTCCTATTTGTAAATAAGTGTACAATAATTTACATTAATTCCAATCGTGTGAAAAATTGTGCATTCTTTTTGCCTCATATTTGTATGAAAACAAACAAAAACCAGTGGTTGATTTGCGTGTTCTGGTAAGATCAGTTTATAGACTCTCAGGATATTCACTGGTTCGTCTCACCTTTTCCCTGATCTCCCCCTTTAGCGTGAGTGCATCTCTGTTCACGTTGGTCAAGCTGGAGTTCAGATTGGCAATGCATGTTGGGAACTCTTCTGCCTTGAACATGGCATTCAGCCCGACGGCACCTTCAAGGACCAACCCAGCGATGATGACTCTTTTGCAACATTTTTCAGAGAGACAAGCACTAGAAAATATGTGCCACGGGCTATTATGGTGGACCTGGAACAAACTGTAGTAGGTCAGTATAGAACTAATCCCCAGAAAATGGAAATGAATTAACTCTTGTGGGTGCCAGCAGATGAAAATTTTACCACTGTTCACTCCCCTCTTGGTTATAATTTACCTTTCTTCATGAGAATCTTCACCTGGTATTCTTGTGGTGATATTTTCCTTTGACAACTGATGGAAAATACTTTTCTTCCATTCAGATTAGAGACAGGAGCATGAACAATCTGGTAACAGTGGTGACCTGAAAGAATTTTTGGGAGAAACCTCCATTTTACTCCTGCAAATCTCTTCCAGTAATTCTCCTGAAGGTTCTCATGGACCTTAAGGAGACATTAAGACATTAAGAATATAGAGAGATGGCATTTTCCCACAGCATGGCACAAATATCATTTGAAAAATGACCTCCATTTAAGCAGAGCAACTTAAGAGAAGCATTACAGACTAGTATCTGTTTCTTCTCTCTCTCTCTCTCTCCTTTCTTTCTTTCATTTTTTCATTCTCTTTTGTTCTCTCTTTTCTCTTTCTCTCCTCTCTTCTCTCTTTCTTCTTCTTGCCTTCCTCCTTGCCTTCCTCCTTGCCTGCCTTCCTTTTCTTTCTTTTCCTGAATGGAAAATGTCTCAGATATTCCTTAGCTCTGTATTTAGGTTCTCAGCCCTCAAATCTTCCATTCCATTTGTCTGACAGTGTAGAAAGCTGAACCTTAGCAATTGGATTTAATAACATGGTCAGCCTTGGTGAACTATCTCTTCCAAACTTATGCTTCTTTTCTTTTGTTCAGATGAGGTGCGGACTGGTACCTACCGTCAACTTTTCCACCCAGAACAGCTGATCACTGGAAAGGAAGATGCAGCAAATAACTATGCTCGTGGCCACTACTCCATTGGAAAAGACAAAATTGACATGGCATTAGATCGTATACGCAAGCTGGTATGTACGTGTATGTTGGAAGCAGAACTTTGGTGGGTGGAAAAGGAAATAAAACAGCACATACGTATGTTTTTGGTAGCAATTCTTGTTTGGTTTTACTGTTGTTGTAGGTTTGGTATAGGGAAAATACAGATCGTGGCAGTCTTAAGACAGGAAAACTTAAAATATTACTGTGACATTATTGTTGCAAGAGAAATCCAGTAACCTTCTACAGGATAGCTTAGAATTACAGGGAAAAAAAAAAGATTGTGAGAATGTTCTGCTGGTCTGCGCTGTGTACTGAGTGTGGATATTGCTGTTTCTATATCAAGGTAGAATTCAAAGGTATATTCACTTATTCTTTCACTTCTCCTCTTGCCTTTCAGGCTGATGCCTGCTCAGGGCTACAGGGATTCCTGATTTTCCACAGCTTTGGCGGGGGCACTGGCTCTGGTTTTACCTCT
>JAWLRI010000083.1:981324-992103 GCA_034781795.1 Crypturellus tataupa
ATTGCTGCCATCAAGACCAAGAGAGCTATCCAGTTTGTGGACTGGTGTCCAACAGGCTTCAAGGTGAGTGTGCTTCCCAGTGATGTTTAAAGGGCAAGTTCAGTCCAGCTGAAAACTTGCATTTAAAGCAACAAAATGCTAGTAATGCAGGTGCATATAAAATGTACCCTCAGGCATCCCACTGACACAGGCTCTTAAATAGTTAAGTACATTTATCACGTAGAAGTACTGTACTATATGCACTGTGTTTTTAGTTACTGGAGAATGCAATTCTCTAGTAATTTAAATGTTGAGAAATTACATTCCAGAGGCAGGATCAATATAAGGCCTATATTTTAAAGACACTATTGACCTTGTCCATCATAATATCAAAAAAAAGAAAGCAATAACAACATTGTTGTCAAGTGAAACATGATTATGTCTCTGTGAGAACTATTTTTTTTTCTGTACCCAATTTTGCAAAATGTGAGACAGTATTTTTAAGCTTCTCTTATTTAGAGTTCAGTTCCAGTTGCACTTTTTTTCTCAATAATAGATAGGAACGGATTTGTGCTGTAAATAGCTTGAATGCCATTAGCCTCATGAGGGATTTAGCTGATATTTTTTTCCTCACCTCTTTTTCTTCCAAACCAATGGTTTTACATTTTTCTTGCCCTCAATGTTGTGTCTTTTAATTCTTTTTCCATAACTCTCTGTATTCCACTATCTTTCTATTGTTACTTGCAGGTTGGGATTAACTACCAGCCTCCCACAGTTACCCCAGGAGGAGATCTAGCCCAGGTTCAGCGAGCAGTCTGCATGCTGAGCAACACCACAGCTATTGCAGAAGCTTGGGCAAGGCTTGACCACAAGTTTGATCTGATGTACGCCAAGAGAGCCTTTGTGCACTGGTATGTGGGGGAAGGCATGGAAGAAGGAGAATTTGCAGAGGCCCGGGAAGACCTATCTGCCCTGGAGAAGGACTATGAAGAAGTGGCAACTGACTCCTTTGAAGACGAAAATGATGGGGGGGAATCTTAAAAATCTTAAAATTCACTTTGCCCTCTTCTGTGCATAAGATTGCCTCTATGTCTCTTTATTTCACATGGTTGTATTTTCCCATGTTTCACATACACCAGGTCTGCAGAGTATTTTAGTAGGGTGCCACCATTATGAACTTCAAAAATCTCCACTATGAGACTGCAAGACAATCAGTACAGGATATAGGACCAGCTAATCATTAAACATGCCCACTGTTCCTCAGAGGGCAACAGACCTCATTTTTTTTGCCAGTGTATTTTACAAACAAGTTATTTCTGGAGCCGAGGGTCCATCTGTATTATATATTGTCACTTATCCAGTACAAAGATACCGACATGTTTCTCTCATCAATCATTATCTCCTACCAGCCTTGTGAGTTGAGAAATTCTGCTGCTTCAGAATGTCACATGCAATTGTGCTGGAAACACTAAATGAAGAGACATTATACACAATGTTCAGTCCTTTTCATACTCATTCAAAACATAACATTAGAAAAGCTTTAAGAATCAGTGAGAGGTCTCAGTTCTAAGTTTATCTCCTCCTTCAAATGCTTCTGAAAGGTATGCTATTGAAGCTTTTTAAAGAAAAAATTGATTCTTTCAATTGTCTCATTCCATTTGGCTTGATCTTGCCAAATCTCTCCTTATTTTTTTCCATGGGTCTCACTATTTCTTGTACTTTCCTACATTCCCAACTATTATTATTTTTTTATTCCTCCTCACTAGACTGTTCTCAGAAATCTTCCATCTGTCTAATCTCTGCATTGTCACCCTCCTCAAAACCCTCTCTCTTTTCCGGGTCTTCTCTGTGCGATGCAGTATGGCAGGTAATAGAGCGCCAGTCTGTAGACATTGAGAGTAGCGACCTCTGTCAGGAGGGTATAAATGCTGAGGATATGTGTAGCCTCTAGCGGTAGCTGGAATGGTCTAAGGATGCCCTAAGCCACAGTCCCCATAGCAGGTGGGATGTATAAAAACACCAGCTGTGACTTCACAGTGTAGCCTTCATAATATTTTTTTCATGTTCCCATTGTTTCATGATTTTAGAACTGTGTATTGCTAAGGTATGTATGCAGATGGCCAGTCCTGGTCTGAGGCTAAACTGACAGGATAACATGAGAAAGTAGGTGCTACACTCTGCAGTCAGTGGTAGGGGAAGAGTGACTGGCCAACATCAGGCCGGGTCTAAACTAGTAAGAGAATGGCAGGAGAAACTACCAGAAATTACACATAGTGAAAAGGGAGTTTTAGAGACACTCCTTGGGTGAAAGATGTCAACAGAAACTGAAGAGGGTGCTGGCTTGCTAAGGTTACTAAGGCTAAAATTTCTAGAAAAAGAGTGTAAAAAAATATAAAAAAAGGGGGGGGGGGGCAGTGGGAGAAGACGGTGGGGTATGTGCTTTTTTGGGAGGGAAGTGGAAACGTGAAAATGGTAATATAAGGCAAAATAAATCATGCAATAGGCTCTGTTTGTGGGTAGCTATTGAGCAGCCCCAATGCCTGAACAAGATATGGAAACCATTCTTCTGATCTTACCAGTCTGACTTGCTTATGTGGTCAGGATTAGCTGAAAGGTTTCTCTTGACATGGAAGAGAAGACATCCTGGGGGGCACAGAGGATAGACTAAAGCTCCTTAATATATAGTTCTATAGTTTTTTTAGCACTGGATATATTGTTGATTTTTTTCCTAAGTAAATTTCTTTAAGAAAAACAGTGTTTTCACTGATGCATACACTCATCAAATACCTATTCCAGCCGTGCTACAGAAACGCCCTATACTTTTTCCTTAACTGCAGGGGGCTGTTTGCTGGTAGCTCAGTTTGTATGAGGTCTGATAAAGGTCATAAAAAAGCAGATACATCCCGAAACTTGACTAATAGATTAAAGATGCCCTACTTTTTACCCACAAAATGAATGGCTGGTCTTTGCATTATAAATTATAGTTCTCAATGTCCTTTATTAGGGTAGGTAATTCTGCAAGTCCACATCTACTCGTACATATTTTTACATATGTACATATATTTTGTGCATAAAAATTCTAACCTAAAAGGAAGTAACTCTTCTGAAACTTTAAATCATTAACAAATCATTAAAAATGAAACAATTAAAAAATGAAATCATTAAAAATAAGGCAGTGCAGTTATCTGTTCCAAGCACAATGGCTGAAAGCCAGTCTTTTATTAATATAGCAGAGTTCTGTGAGGATACTAATTTAGATTTTTAGATTTTTTAGAATTTAGATTTTTAAAAATACTGGCAATGGGATATTCTCAAGTCTCCCAGTAGGTGGCAAGAGATGACAGAATGGAGTTTTATAGTGGACACACTGAAGCAATTACATCATTCGCTTAATTTACAAAGGTAAATTAATACATATAATATGTGGAAAATGCAAAGACTTTTGTAAATCATATGCTGTCTACATAAGCATCAAATCAAAAGTTAAAGGGACTTACATAATCACTGAACAACTTTCTAGAAATAAATTTTCTGAGATCTGCGCACAACATGGTTCAAAGTTTTGCCATTACTGTTATGTCACCTGGATAGCTGACATGTAGGGAATGATGTGCATTTTATAGAGGAGGTGTCCTTCATGTGGTAAATAAGTTATTGCCTTTCATGTGCCTGCTAACGGGTTTTTATATCTATTCAGAATAAAACTGACAGATCACAGGACTTAGTGGTTCTCCTAGCTGAAAATCTGTTGAATTCTGTTGAATTCTTCTCTGTATTATTGAAAAATGCTCTTTTCAGAGATTGATCAGTTTAAATAGAAAAACAGCTGTAGTTTTAGTATTCCTATTTTATTTTTTACTACTGTGTTGCATTTTGAGGGACTCTTATGCTGCAGTACCCAGTATATGTGCACATAAGAAGCCCTTTAAGCACATAGGGAGCATTCCAGTTGTATGTATTCCACAAGCCCTCCAGTGTACCAGGAAAGCCACTCTAGCACTCGTGCCGGATTCACTTATTTGCACACTTTTTTCATCAGCAGCCCTATTTGGCTCTTGTCATCATCTACCAGTGTCCCAAGGTAAAACTGAACTGGACAGATCTACACCAGAGCTTTGGGCTGCTGGCGTTCCCCCTGCACAGCATTTCTTGTGCCTGTTGCCTATGTGACAGAGAGACAGAGTGACTGCCCCTACAAGCTCACCATTTTCCCTCACAGGCTAAAATGTCAGCACAGAGCAAGCTGACTTCATTTCCAAGAAGTTGGGTCCCTGGGGACATCTGCCTGACCTCTCTGCACAGGAAGCCTAGAGCAAAACTCACCAGCACTTGGGAACACAGTCCCATGCTGTGCTTTCAGGTTCTCTAAATCAAGACTGAGGGCTGCCTAAACACTCGACAAAGCAGGTGGACAGAACAACATATGGAAATACACTGCTCAGGTGAAAAAAGCAGTGTGTCCAGGTCTTTCTGAGGGCTTTTAGGTCTGTGTTTGGCTTTTATCCTAGTAAACATCACCATAAATATACCCAGGTAATTGTCAGTTGTTAAAAGCCAATATGAACTATTTCACACTGTTAAAACGCAAGTGTTAAAGGACAGGACTCAGATACTGGTTGCCAGCAGGGATAGAACAATTTGTTAATTTTATCTTGTCAAATGGATTAATTAAGCTAAAATTTAGCAGCTGCATGTTTACATTTCTACTGATTAATCATCATAATAAACTGTACTTTTCTAAAGAAGGGATGAAGAATGCTCAGATTCAAGCAGTTAAGTTTGCCATCAACTTTGTAAGCTAAAAGAGCTGCAAGTGAGCATTTCCCTACTGAGGGAAACTTCTCTCCAACAGTAAGCTAGTACAGAAGGAACAAACAACAAAGTGGGAGAAGAACTGCCCTAATTTGGTGTAAGAAAGTATGTGGGATGCCTCCAGCTATTTCTTGCCACAAGCTTTGAAATGGGAGGCAAAGGGCTTCAAGTGTTTGGACAGATAAGTTAGGCTCAATTTAGTATATGCTGTCCCATACTGCTGACAGTCCCAGTGACTGTACATGGGAAGTCAGCATTTAAGACCACTCTGACACAGCATACTTCAAAATAGTAGCTACATTTACTTTTCAATTCTTTATTTCTGACTTTTCCTTCTATCATCTTCTCTTTTCTCATTCATTTGCGCTCTCATGCTCACTTGGTCTTCTGTAATGGAATTTAGGCATGATTCTTGTCTACATGTGTATGTGGAACTGGGACTGTATGCTTCTACGGTATGTGTATATAGCTCAGGTGTTAGAAAGTATGGGGATAGCATATGGGGAGCTACACAGCCACATTCAAATTTAATAAGCACGCAGAACCAGAGTGGACTAAATGCAAAATTTCGTGTCTGAGTGGTGCCTGTGTGGATGAGCTTGCGCACATGGTGCGGCTGGGAGGGCAGGGGGCAGTGATGCAACAGGCAGAACTGGGCAGCCTGTGACCTACTCCTCACCGCATTGTGACACTGAAGTGCAGCAGCAGGTGCCTGGTGCTCAGCCCGGGCTGCCTGCTGTCCTACCACTCAGACCCACACTCCAGCAAAGACAGCAGCACCAGAGCCTGCCACCGCTCATCGGAAAAGGAAGGAAAGACCCCTGCAGATACCATGGTAAGAGGGGTTGTGGGGAGGCCATGATCATCCAGGGACCTGGAGGATTATGAGTGACCAGGTTAAAAGTAAGTTAAGGCAGTTAAGGGGATCTGTCATCTGGTGCGATAAGGCACTCAGCGAGGGAGACAACTCCATCAGCTGTGTCAGCACTGCAGTTAGTGGTCATGAGAGACGGGGAGTGAGGCAAATGGGTTTGGTCAGGACTCCCCTTATGAGGGGGTGTCAGTGGTCTTGGCCCAGACTTTGCAACATGGTAGCTCTGCTGCTTCTGGACAGTTCCTCTAAGCGGATGTTTACATTTTTCTCTAGTCCCCAGAGGCAAGTTTGCAAGCCTTAACATGGGGACTGATAGATGGTATGGATCTCACTTCTAAAGGGGTGAGTGAAGCTACCAACTCTGTCCTCCAATTCTTTCCTTCATTCTAAACAAACAAAAACAAACACAAATCCCTAGGCTAAAAAAGTTACTTGGGAACATGTTATAAAAGCAATGCCATGAAAATGATCACAACAGATTAATTTTAGTTTTGGGCAGCTTCTGTGTTAACTGACACCTGCCCCCTTCTTCCAACAGACTGTGCCTTTGGCTGTCACAACAGCAATAAAACTTGACTAAAATACAGACTTTCAAGCTAGCGAAAGGAAATGGTATCTTTGTAAACTGTATTAACAGCTTGCCAGCATGGTTAGAAATATGTGAAATATGTGACGCACCCAGGAAAGGTATAGATAATCCGATCTCCTTATGCTTAAAAAACATATATGCAATCCCTATACACGCAATCCACTCCAGTCCAGTCCTAAAGGGTTCTCTAGCACCAGTTACAATGTTTAAATCCAGCTTAATATAGCGATTGGGTCACAGATCCCTGAACTTGGTCATAGATTACTAAGTAAAGGGATGAGAAATGAGTGACAATATTTCACTTGAGCTGATACGTCACAGTAAACCAAAATTCTTTTCAGAGAGCTTCTAATCAGTGAAACTGTAAGATAAATTTGATCTTGGGTCTTAGCTTTTTAGTACTCTCTGTGACTATATTTTATCAACACAGACTGGTTATCACATGAGATAATATAAGGTTCTGCAGTAATGTAACATTCACAGAGTTTTTTTAGAAATAAAACAAACAAACAAAAAAGACAGTTACCTTTGTGGCTGTTTTAAATTAATTTAGCCCTGATAGCCTGATCGCTGTACTGTTCATACCTCTACACTGTGTATGTATATATATATGTGTATATATACACACACACGTTTATGGAGTGTATGAAGCTTTTTATACCTGCACATATGTAAATAAATAAGACCATTTTTCAGATCTTTTGTAAATATGCAAAAAACTCACAAAACCTCTTAGAAGATGAAAAAGTTGCTTTACCCTGTTCTCCAATTTATGTCTAGCTGTGAGTCTTATTTTGGGGCAGAAAATTATATAATTTCCCACCAGTAGACTGGGAGGTCCACAAGAGAGCACTCATTTCATGGGCAAGATACAGACTTCCATGGATTTGCAATGCCCTAAGACAGACTGAGCCCTGAGAACTTAGGGTTGTGAGTATGTTTCAAAAAAGAGCCATGAATAACCAGAAGATTAAGATCTGCCTTCATAGGGAAAACACTTAATCCAGGTAATATACTATATATTTTCTTTTTTAATATAGAGTCAAAGACTTCCCAGGTTTCATATGATAATAGAAGACTGTGGACAAAGGACCAGGCCCACTGAAATACATAAGCCTCTTTCTATGGACCTTGATGGGAGAAGGATCAGGTCCCAGATTTGTAAGATAGGTCCTAATGGATTAGTTAGTGATGGGATGTGAAATGACAGTTTGGAGCAGGCTAGAAATTTAAATATCATGTAGAGATCAGTTTATTCTGCCTGTAACTCTGAAAAAGGACCACACTTTTCCCTCCTAAAACTTTAATATCTATTTTCAAGTCATTTATTATACAAAATTAGAAATCTCCTGTTACTTGCTGTTTTCTCTCCTGTCAGAATATTTCCAAATGATAGCTGGGTAGGTGATGGTGAGAGTGGAAACAAAAGTCACTGTAAAATGTCTGTCACAAAAAGCAGAGTTGAGATAACCCAGTGAAACGGATACTGTTACAAACAAGTTCTGTATTAATTGTAATCCTACATTGAAATTTCCTATATTAACTTTTTAAGCAACATTCACTTGCTCCAACTCTGAAAAAAATGAAAGATTGATTAATCTGTTAATTTCAGAAAGACAGCAAAGCAGCTCTGTAGTTTCTGAATAATACTTGGTTTTAACTGTGGTTCTGCTATAAAAGATATTCTGTGAAAATGTCACTTTGCTTCATTGCTGGATTAAAAAGAAAGGTTTTTTTTTTCTTACAAACATTTTACATATCCACAGATTCACACTGAGGTCAAAAAGAAAAGCAAGAGCCTGAATTGTGCAAAATCATCAGTAATTACATTCTGTAATCCCAAATATCCCACTCTGTTTCCCAAGTAATCCTGCAGATTGCAGCTCAACCACAACACAATTTATGAAGCCCCATCATCACTCAAATGCTCAAGATAAATTTGTACAATTTAGCTGAGAAAAGCAGGGTTATGCAAGTACACCTGAGAGTGCGTGACACATGCTGCTGAGTATGAATTTTCAGTTATCAACTTAAAAATGTTTATTGAACAGAAGTAATATATTTTCTTGAATGATTTATTTAAACTTATTTTCTGCCTTTATTTAAATTTTTGAAGACAACTAACTGTGGCAAAACTGACTTCTAAAATTCAACTTGTTTCTGAAAAAGTATCTTTGTGTTGCTTTGTGTTTTTGAGCACAATTTTACCTGAGCATGTAGTTTTTGGGGAAGATGTGTGTGACTCTTAGGTCAGAAAATGATTTTGGAGGGTAGGCAGTTGCAGAATAAAGAAAAAAAGTGTCAAAATCTCATATTAAATTATTGAATATGTCTGGGGCTGGGGACTCTTCTCTGACCTTGAGGCCAGGTAGCACAGCTTGCTTCATGTTTACATATCTGATTTCTTTTTCCCTCTCCAAATCATGACAGTCATGAACCACCCTTGGGATGCACTTGGCATGCTCTGAATGGTGCCCAAGTGCTATCTGGGATAGTGTTAGCTGGCACAAGCCAAAACTACACCAGCGACTGTGCTGAATTTTAACCAGTTTAGATGACTGCAGGCCAGTGTTCAGTATTATGACAAGACTCTTCCTTCCTCATAAGTATAGATAAAGTCTTTGTGATCTCAGAGATGGAATTCAGAAGACTGTAAGTACAATTCTTCCAAAACAGAACCTGAAGTTGCAAAACTCCATGTGATCTGAAACTGTTTTCAGTCACAAACCTACTTTTTGCTTCAATCTAAGCCAAAATTAACTAACTCAGAAGTTACTGCTTTATAATTCTATTTCATTATATTGCAATGACATCACCTGAAAAAACAGTAGACCTGCTAATTAAAATGCAAGACTGTTTAGGAGCTTGCAAGAATATTTGTTTCAACTGAGAAATACTGAAATCATTTCCTGAGATGAACATTGCTTAAAGCAATCCTTCCAACTTAACCTGCTAACAGAAGGTAAAAAGATTGAAAGACATCACCCTTCTCAGGTTACATAAGGTTGAAAAATACCACATGGCTGTGTCAGGTTTCTGCCAGGAATAAAAATAAATTAAACTGGGATGTGTTTCTCAGCTGGGACAATCCACAGGAGGCAAACAGGGTTCTGTGTAACTGGCTTTCTCCTCCTTTTTAATATACCCATATGTAATAGCAGAGAGAACTCCACCTTTTTTTTTTTTAAGAGTTGTCTCAGTCTCTGGTCTGTACTTGTAGAGTCTGATGGTAGTCCATGGGGTTGAAAAGCCAAATTAAATGTTGCTAGCTACTATTTTATATATATATTTTTTAAAAGCAATACACATGACAAAAGTAACTCTTACGAATAAAGAAGGAGAAGTGATGTGGGTGTGTTTTTTCTGACTCTCTGCTTTCTCCCCATAGCGTGAATGCATCTCTATTCATGTTGGTCAGGCTGGAGTTCAGATAGGAAATGCCTGCTGGGAACTCTTCTGTCTGGAACATGACATTCAGCCAGATGGCACCTTCAAGAATCTGCCCAATAATGCCAACTACGATGACTCTTTCACCACATTCTTCAGTGAAACAATGAATGGGAAGCATGTGCCACGGGCTGTAATGGTGGATTTGGAACCAACTGTAGTAGGTCAGTAGAGAAAAAAACATGGAAAATGGAAAAGAACTTACTCTTCCCAATGTCACTGATGTGTCACCAGTTTCCTCTGGAACAATAAATCTTTTCAACTTTTCCTTCTTCAGCATCTGTTTTGGGGGTCACCCCATGGCTGAAAGCTTGCATCAATTCTAGCAGCAATGACCCTGGAGCAGAGCCATGCCGCTTATTGTAACTTCTCTTTCTTGAGCAGATGAAGTACGGGCTGGGGCTTTCCGGCAGCTATTCCATCCAGAACAGCTGATCACTGGAAAGGAAGATGCAGCAAATAACTACGCCCGTGGCCACTACACTGTTGGAAAAGAAAGCATTGATGTAGTACTCGATCGTATTCGTAAATTGGTAAGTTCCAGTAATTTTGAAATAGGAGTTTGTTAATGGTTCAGAAAAGAGATTGCAAAACATACAGAAACATCATTACTACTTTGAGAAAAGCCATACAGTTTACTTAGCAGTTTTATGGCTATAGATATTCTAAAAAGGTAGTTTGAATATGTAATTCTTCATTTTAGCACAGCACTAGAGCACGAATACAAATACAGTGAGGGCAGTTAGGTAGTTCCTTATCTGTTTTCAGCTAGGCTAAGAAGTGAGGTTCAGAGATAGCGGCATGTATAGAGTCATTTTTTTATGTCCTGAGTTGATCTCCTCAAGGATGCAAGATCATTAGACCTTCCATAAGAAAACCTGAACTAAACTCTTCTGCATATTACTGCTGACTGCTTTCTCCCTACCTCAAAATAAGCTTAAGGTTACCTCTATAAGGTGACCTTTATGTTCATGTTTGGCCTTCCTCTTTTGTTTTCTAGACTGATGCCTGCTCAGGGCTACAGGGATTCCTGATTTTCCACAGCTTTGGCGGGGGCACTGGCTCTGGTTTTACCTCT
>JAWLRI010000083.1:999577-1015794 GCA_034781795.1 Crypturellus tataupa
AAAGAAAAGAAAAGAAAAGAAAAGAAAAGAAAAGAAAAGAAAAGAAAAGAAAAGAGAAAAGAAAAGAGAAAAGAAAAGAAAAGAAAAGAAAAGAAAAGAAAAGAAAAGAAAAGAAAAGAAGCCGAGCAAACACAAACTTCACTGGAAAAAATAAAAATTTTCATTTTAGGGAGGGAAGCCTGGAGGTGAAGACCTGCCAGCTCAGACCGCAGCACAGCCATTTGGAGAGGCTGCCTCTAGGCTGCCGTTTCTCCTCCTCCTGGTCTCTGGGTCACTCTCTTCTGCCCATTTCCCATCCCAGTGCAGTCGTCTTTGTGCCCTGGTCCTCGCGGTCACTGCACAGGGGAAAAAGGAGTGATGGGGGTGGGAAAGAATGGCAGACAAGGGGCTGAAGCAACGCTGGGGCGACTGGGGCCATCATGGACTGCCGAGCACCTGGACTGTTGCGTAGATGGGGCGACCGTAGGGGTGAGGGCGGCTGCGGTACAGGGGCGTGAAGGGACCGAGGGGATTTGTCACTAGAAGCTGCTGTCCTGGGATGTCAGGAGGGCTGTGGAGCAGAGTGCGCTGGGCCAGGAGAGGGGAGGAGGGTGCCTGAGAAGCCTTGGTTCCTTGCAAGATGGGGGATGTGACGGATGGGGGAATTGCCGCTACCTTTTCTTTTCTTGGGGTTAGTGTGCAGCTGGTCTGAGCCACCACAAGTCTGTTGAGGTGCTCTGAATCATACTGCTGATTTGCAAAGGAAACTGAGGAGAGACCCTGCTCTTTCAGTGCTCCTGTGACAGGAAAAGATAGGGTTAACAAGGGAGCCTGCTCCTCTATTCCTAGGTTTACTCAACTGCTTATTAATATGTTTATGCATTTATGTAAAGGATTTTTTTTTTTCTCCTGGCCGAGATGAGGCAGCTCCATGCAAGGGTTAGGAAGTTCTACTCATGTTCCTAACACTGGACTTCTGTTAGCCCAATGCCCATGTGCACAGAGGAGAGTTTCATCAAGCCAGAGACCCTAAATTTTCTCATCTCTGCATCTCCCTGAACTTACCTGCCCTAATCTCTTTCTACCCAAGTTTCTCAAGTCACTCAAAGCCTCTTAGTGCTGCACTTGCCCACGCATCCCACCCTTGATCTTACCTTAACTTTATCCTTAATGCCAAAGCTTCTTCCAAGTTTTTCTCACCCCCCACACATCCATAGCTGCTATTCAGCTATTCCTGTTCTGCCCTTTTATCCTCCTCCTTTCTGCTCCATGAGGTGAATTAGAGTGTATCAAACAAATTTGGATTTGAAAGTAGTATTAGTATTGGAGAAAAATATATTTAAAGTTAAAAATATTGTTTGGAAAAATACATTATTTTCTAGTTTTCAGAATCTCGCAAGCACAATTAACTTGGAAAAAATATGCTTTTAAGGCAACAATTTTCATTTCATAACAGGCTTTTTTTTTTTTTTCCTGATGGCTCTCTCTGTTTCTTTCTCATCTGTCATAGCCTCACATTTCTTTTAAATCCTGTTCAGTGTTCTAAAAACTTTTTGTTTTCTAGTGAAAATTTTCCTAAAGGTATTTTTCCTATATAGGTATCTTTTCTCATTCTGTTTTCTCTGTTGAAGGACTTTTATGAAACTTTCCTTTTTATTTGTTTGTTTCCTAACAATTGTTCCGTGCTTTTGCTTTCATATGTTCATTTAAAAAAAAAAAAACATGAATTCTAAGAGTCTGTAACGAGAAAGGAAGTGATGGTCCTTGTAATGGTTCTTTCAGCCCTCCCCTTAAAATCGGTGAATTTAATTGCTCTCTTGCTTAAACAATCCCTTTGCCTGTGGTTATATACTGGAGCATATAAAGGAAATTGTATATAGAGATTCGGAGCCTCTTTAAATTTAAAGATTAGAGTCCAAATGCCACAGTAGAGCTATGATTAAGGCACTTAAAGCAGTACAAAAAGCAAACACTTACCAGCTCAAAAGGTACAAGAAGGTGAAATTTATGCTCTTGAATACTTAGTTTTGGGCTATAAAGCATTGCTGTTACCAAACATATTTGCTACATTTACTATACTGGAAAATTTTGATGATATTCTTGAAACAGAAGCTTCTTGAACAAGGATATCTGGAATTCCCTGGTGAGGTGGAGTTGTTTGGATGGAACCGAATGGTCCTTTATTTTGACACGGGAGGAGGACGGGATGTAAGCTCCTTGTCAGGCTTGTTACCTTGCTAATAGTCCATATACCTACCATAGTTTCTCAGATGTACCAAAAGCCATCAGAATAATCACTTTATTGCCATTGTAGCTTTTTTCATCATGCAAATGTCAAGAACAGAGATGAACCTTATTTTTTTGCGCTTTCCCCATCTTTCTGATCTCTCTGTGTCTTTCTGCAGTTCTTGTATCATTCTGTTGATGGGCCAAGGAAGTGGACGTCAAGAAAGAAACAAGAACCTAGAGCTGGCAACGAGTGACACCATGCAAGCAGAAGAGGATGTACAAAGTGATAATGGGGAAACCAAAGAGACAAAGACCAGCGTTGAGACGCTAAGGCTGGTCTTTGGCATGGCAGACTTAAAAAACAGTAAAAATATTTTATCTACCACTGATATTTTCTGTCTCTAGTGCCGCCTTCTCCTTTTGTTCCTTTCTTTGTCCTTGATCTTCATTTTGTCTTATTCTTTATCTCTTCTCCAGCAAGTATAAAGAGAAATCTAATTCAGTCCTGCGGCGTGATCGCTTTTGTTTAGGGAAGGGATTAGATGATGATTTCCCTTTTGAATCCTCAAAGGGGTCATTGCAGCTGACGAGGACTGATACTGGTTGTGTGTCTTTCCAAACATTGTTCTGGAGTGCTGAACTATGGACCACTTCCTGATTAGTCTGCTGTATCACTCAGGCTTCCCAAAAGCTGTTGTCAGTGTTGCAGGTGTAGATACTGATCTATGTCATATATATCCCTCATTACCACTGACTGTGTTTCCCTGTTGCTCTGAGTTTCCATTTCACATATTCACTCCTTCTGGTGATGACTTCAGAAGAAAAACTCCTCATTTCTGACTATGGTTTACTCCTTTGAGACAAAGCATAGGCTTTTCTTTTATGTGCAATGTAAACTGCCGTGATTTGATTTTTTCCACTTCTCTCAGACTATTTCATTTTCTTTGAAATTGATAACAAAAAGTACCAGACGTGAGCTGAAGGGAAACCTTGAAGCTGGCATGGCAGCATCTAAAATATGACATAGGTCTTCATTTAGTGATTACACTTGACTGTGTAAAAGGCTGAATAAAAATCCTCATACAGGCATCCTTTGACTTTGTTTTATTTATTTTGTATTTAGGTAGATTCTGAGAGGCCTCAGTAGTCTAGACTCATAGTATGAGTCTAATAATCCACATTTACTTAGATTTTTTTCGTTTCAATTTGGCAGAAAAATATAATCTGTCTGAGAAACATAAGAATAACTTGATCCTTTTCTGAGGTGTGATAAAGATGCTCGATCTGTGCACTGAATAGCTGAAAAAGAGGAATTTACAATCTTTTAATATTCTTCACTTTTCCTTTCCTCTAAGCATCATTTCCTCTTTTCCTGTGCCTACAGAAGCTATTGGACTGTATAATATTGGACAGACCTGCTGTCTGAACTCTCTACTCCAAGTATTCCTCATGAATACGCACTTCACTGGGATACTGCGAAGGTACGAAATCTTTGAACTACCTTAGCTAATTCAACTGCTTTTCTGTTGTCTACACTTTATATGGGATGTATGTTAGAAGAGTTGGATAATCAACAATTGTTAGGTGATTTCAGGTCACTCAGCTGTTTGCCTAATTCTGCATGTAGAATGAAGACAGAGGCCTAAAATTTGTAGCATTTAGGATTCTACAACTTGTTAGTGATGTCTGATTCTTAAAACATTTACACAACTGTATGTTTCAGTCTTCAATGGGGTCTTTATGAGTTGTATCTCTCTTTTTTCCCATAGCAAGATATAGTTTTATTCCAGGTATGCTCATAGCCTAATTCATCCAAAGGATATGTTCTGTGTATCTATATCCACTGTTCATTTTGTAACTTTAAACATGCAAATGAAAAATATTGGTGATCTATAATGTCTGCCCTCCTATTGCCCTGGTTAATATTTGGTAGAGATAAGCAGGTATTCTAGCAGATGGGCAGTAGAGTATCTGTCTCAGTTATTCTCTTTTATCTATCTATCTATCTATCTATCTATCTATCTATCTATCTATCTATATATCTATGTATTTATTGCTTAACCATCCTCTTTACTTAATTGTGACCAGAATTTGGGCTTCTGCCTCCTTGCTAACCACACCAGCAACTTGTTTGGTTTGTTTTCACTTTGCTGAGTTCACTTTAGCTCCAGTCATTTAAGTGGATTGTTCATTCTTCATTCCTATTCTGTCTCCAAATCTTTTGCACACTTAGAAATGTGCTGAGTGGGGAGAAGATGAATTACAGGTATGCAGAGGAGATAATTGTCGTGAGTGGGTAAAGGTAGATAATGAAAGCAGTAGGTTTTCATTGTTATTTGAAGTAAAAATCAGAAAAACTTACTGAATGCAAGAAATCTAGTGAGTATAAAGGGCTTCTTAGTTGCCATATAACTGAAATACAAGCATTATGATATACTTGTCCATAAAATTTTGAGACAATGTTGAGAAGGAAAGGAGGCAGCTCTGAAATTGACCATAGCAAGTGTATTTCTTTCTAGCAGTTTAGGTCATCTTTAGTTTGCCATACATCCAGGAATTGGACAACTTAAAATTGTGGCCTCTTTAAAACTGTCAGTCTGCACTGCAGAGTGAGCTAGTATAGGTGTCTGCTTCCCCTTTTTCCTTCTTTTCTGGAAAACATGCCTGTTCTGGTTCCTCTTGAGTATTTGGGCCAGCTACCTCTGTTTCTTCAGGTATGATGTTTAACTTTTCTCCATTGTACCACTTGGTTATCATTTGTGATGTTTCTTCTCTTTATAGGATCACAGTGCCACCAAGTGACTCACAGAAAAGTTGTAGTGTCCCATACCAAATGCTCTTGTTGCTGGAGAAGATGCAGTCTGGCAAGCGGAAAGCTGTTTGTCCTAAGGCCCTTGCTTATTGTCTTTCACAGCACAGGGTGAAATGTAAGCAGCTCTGCTTCACGCCCATCTCTGTCCACTGTCCAGGGGATATTATCAAACACTAACAAGCAGTGTAGAGTCTGAGGTCTCAGTCAGTGGTTCAATAATGTGAGGACATGGTACATAGTACTCTTTGTAGCCACCTCCCAGTTGTTAGTGGGATTCTGGGTCTTATCTTGAGAAGGAGGGAAAACAAGCCCCACCCCACTGCAACTTATCTCCAGTGCCTCCAACCTTTGACTCTGGCAAGGAGTATTTGTGTTCCTGGCTCTGTTGCAAGGGAACAGAAAACTGGGTCTGATGATGGAAAATAAATCCGCATCTGCTGTCTATGGGAAATCTGTGCTTGATGCTGTTCATCATACTGAGTTGTACTTTTTATTTGTTAGTGTTTGTGCAGTACGATGCTGTTCAGCTCCTTCTGACTCTCTGGAACTTGATAAAGGGGCAGCTAACAAACCCAGAGCTGGTAAGGATGATGACTGAAATGAAACTTTAAAATGATCCCTTTGGTCCTGGTCACATATGGTTTCCTCTGTTTCTCCAAGGAGAAAAGTCACATTTTCTGACAGTTGTCTTACATGAAATTCTTAACCCCCTATTTGGATCTTCTCTCTCATCTCTTAGATGTGGGCAGTCTTGCTTTCATAAGCATCAGCAGTTTGAATCATTGTTAACTTTTCTTTCTCCTACTTCATTTGAGTTTCTCATTTCTAGTGGGAGAGTCTGTTAATACAAAAGTTGATCTTTCTGCAAAATGGAATTTGCTTACCTTGCATTTCTTTTTCTCCAATTTCTGTAAGCACTAACTGCTGTGCCTTCACGCAACTCTTTCATTCCTTGAAGGCATTCATGGACATTTAAATATTATTTGTCACTGTTCATATGTTACATATGTGACAATTCCTTCCAGGGAAACTGTGTAATATAAGAAAAAGTGACTCTTCTGCATCCCAATATCATTGATTTTTTCATACAAAAAGGCCTTTTCATATAAGCCTGGGTTTTAATTCCATTCAAGACAAGAAAACCTTACATTAGAACAGACATCTAACTATCCTTGATGAGGGGAAGGAGTTGTTCTCTTTTAAATGACGGGAAATAAACTGCCTATATATGTCAATGTCAAATTTGAGGCTCAAGCCCTGAAGTGACCCTGTATGAAATGAGATATCCACACAAGCTTCCTCACCCACAGAGGAAAATGCCTCTGCTGTGTTCTTCACAGACCTTGTTTTGGATTTTTCAACCTTCCAGATTGAAAAGCTGAATGATCTGTACACTATTTGCGTACAGGAGTACATGGTATGTCAAGAGTGCTCTTTTGAAACAAAAAGGAACAGCAACATGATAACCCTTCCGCTCTCAACGTTGGATTCCAGTTGTCACCTGCTGAAGACATTGGTAAGTTCAGTGACAGTAATGTTCCCTTAAGAAGGGGATTGCCCTTTATTTGCCATGGAAGCATTCTCCTTGTTCCAAGGGTTTCCTGTGACTTCCTATTTACAACTGACTATAGACACACCTGTATTTCCACACATTTACACCTGTAAACACCAGCAGAAATGATTTAAAAGAAATAGTGTGTTGGTGTTAAGCTTAACGATCTTAAGTGGGACCTTCAGAAACTAAGGCATTTAATACCATTAATCATTTAAAGACAGGTAGATCAGAATGTCCAGTTCAATTTTCTGCATTTAGTTATACTTGCTAGCTCTGCTTCACCTGGAGTCTTCTACTACAGTCTTCCTTCCTGAATTTTGTCTTTGTACTCATAAGGGCTATGCTGCTTCTTTCACTCTCCTGTTTGCTGGAAAACAAACAAAACTATGTTGTTAGACCTTGAGTTAAAGAAAAATGGAAAACTGAAATATGGTCTGATCTGACTTTACCAAACCCTCCTTCCATTTTATTTGGTTAAAATATTAAATTGGTTAATGCCACAGTAACTAACAGCTTTTGCAGCACGGCTTGTATGGGTCACTGAACACTTCACATTTTGTACTTGGTTGTGTAGCTGTCCAGGAAAGAGCCTAATTAACATTATGAGAATCATAAAAAAAGCAAGGTGAGTACCATCTGCAATTTTAACATTAAAAACATGGTTTTACTTGCAGTACTTGGTTTCATTCTTTAATTCATGATAAAAGAGAGAAAACTAATTTGTATTCTTTTGTCTTTTGAATAAAATACACCTTCTATAGCTTTGTTCTTACCACATATCCTGTGAAACCAAGTAGACATAGAAATCCCACTTGAAGAAATTCATCTGAAAGAGATTTTTTTTTTTTTTGGTCTTGTTAGGAGGAGTGTCTGCAATGCTTCTTCTGTCCAGAAGAGCTGACTGGTCACAACAAGTGTTTCTGTGAATACTGTGGAAAGAAAACTCCTTTTATGCAGGTAAGCAGAGAAGAGTTTCCTTGTATGTCTCTTCTACTTAAAAGTCCCTTTAGGACTGGGAAAGGTGGGGAAAGGATGCAATTATATTAGTTTGGGAGGAAAACAGCAAGTCAGAGCTTTGTCAGCACAGCAGTGTCAGCTAGGTGTAAACCACATGCACTTTTCTTGTCAGGAAGGTCCCTGCTGTGTTGGCAAAAGAGCGTTTTTGTCAACAGACAAATTTCATTGGTTTTGCTGTATATTGCTAGGGAGGTGGCATTTCTGAACTAGCAGGGAAGCTTATGCTTTTGTTGCACTTCCATTGTGAGTCTCTACAAGGCTATGAAATTCCAAAGATAGATGAGCATAATATGTTATTGGTGCTGTGTATACCTTTGAAAGCAGGACATTGTAGATTTCCTGTCTTCACTGTTCTCCATTTGGCTTCAGATTTTACAGTGCTGGCTTCTTCCAGCTGCTGTTTCATGAAGAGGCAAGTGTGCTGGAGAGGAGGGTGTGCAGAGGACACTGCCTTAGCCTGTAAGAGGCTTTCCACAAAATTTTCAGGACTGGGTTGCCTTCTAGGCCGCAGTGCATTCATATATCATGATGGTAGCAGCAGTGACACTAACTAAAGCAGTGGTGGTAGGAGAGAGTGGACAGCTTGGCAGCATCCCTAGAGCTCTACTGGCCTCCTCTTACAGGGACAGTGTTCTTCCCCTTACCAGACACAGCTTGCCTGCCTGCCTATCTGCCTCATCCAGTTTTATCTCTGATACACTACTCAGGAGTAAGGAGACAAACCCAGTAGGTATCTCACAGCTGAAAAATACTCCAGAGGATGGCAGAGCCATTCAAAGTCATCTTTACAGATAATCTGTAGAAGGAAATTCCTTGTGAAGAGTCAGTTTGTGCCTGTCAGGAACAGCCTGCAGGCTGTGGCATCCTTCTACCAGCCTGCACCATGTATGCTGTGTGCTGTGGCTGCTTTTCTTGCCTAAACAGTCCTTAGAACTATTGAGAACTATTGCCTTGTGGACCATGAGTAGTGGACAGCAATAGGAGAAGAGATAATGGCCACAAATGGAAGCACAGGACATTCTACCTGAATATGAGGAAAAACTTCTTGACTGTGAGGGTGACAGGATTGGAACAGGTTGCCCAAAGAGGTTATGGCATTTCCTCTTCTAGGGGTACTCAAAACCTACCTGGACACAATCCTACATAAAGTCCTCTAGATAACTCTGCTAGTGCAGGAGGTGTGTACTAGATGATCTCTAAAGATCCCTTCCAACCTTAATCATTCTGTGATTCTGTGGTCAAATGGAGCAAGTGTGGGAGTTCTACTAGCCCAGGGTTAGGAAAGCAGATGAGAAATAAAATTGCCTACCAGACACCTGAGGCTAGGTCCTGATCATGCTGAAGTTGACAAAGTTGGCCATCACAGATATGTTATATGTATGTCTCCCATGTGTAGATGGTCTACAAAAGTTTGGTACCTGCAGTCCAGAGGAAATGGAATTGATTCACTGTAGCACCAACCTCTCTCCCTGAGATATTCACCAGCTTGTAATAGCTGCTTCTATCACCACCTCCCCAGCTTTGTTCATGAGTTTTCAATTACATTACTTATGGCTTTGCAGAGCATGAAGTTAGCCCATCTGCCACAGACTCTGATCTTACACCTAAAGCGCTTCTACTTCAGAAGATCATCCTCCACCCACAAGCTTTGTCACTATCTGTCCTTCCCACAAGACCTTGATTTCAATGCAGTCTTGACAGAAGAGCAGTGTCAAACAGATGCCAGTGAAAAGGTGAGATGCTTTAACACCTTGTCTTAAAAAAAAAAGGTGGAGGGGGGGGCAGATTTTCTTCTCCCTCTTATTGAAATTCACCAAAACCACAGAACTTAGGCTATTGTTCACTGCAGTTCAAAGCACTTGTCTTAAAAGAGTGTTTCTTTAGCTGTGCCTTCAGCTAAGTCTTAGCTGTGCATTCATTCAGTTGTAACAAACATCCTAAAGGCAATTTTTGGCCTGTGATTCAGCTTCCCAGGCAAGACAGACTCAGTGAACAGCAGGCCAAATGCTTTGCAGAGTCTGGAAGCCCAAGATAAGGTAATTCCAGTTCTGGCAGTTCCCCACACAATGTCTACCACATGGTTGTGGTTAACAGGGAAACAGCTTTTTCAAGCAACTGAGTGGCCTGCCACATTGTGTTTTCCCCTTGCAGAGAAATAGGGGAGGGAGTTGTGTTGGCTGCAGTGTTGCAGTGTCATCTCTTTGCTGCCCTTTGCTGGTGCCTTTTTCCCCATTTCCATGACCTCCAGGAAGGTTTCCAGCCTATTGCTATCAGGAAAAGGTCTGAGAGTAAGAGTGACAAATATAGGATCTTCAATCTAATCTTTCTCCTTTTTCCTTATGAAATGCACATTCCTGGTGTCCTGCCTGCTGCTTCTCACCAACCAGTGGTGAATCAGAATTGCTGCACTGAAATTTTCTTTGTGTCTCTTTCCAGGCTTCCTGGCAATATGAACTCTTTGCCGTTGTTGCTCATTCAGGATCAACTGATTTTGGACACTACTGTGCCTATATTCGGAGCATCACAGAATGCAAATGGTACCGTTTTGATGATTCTGAGGTTTGCCAGGTGAGGAGCCACATCCACAATTCTTTTGTAGCTTCCTGGACTCCTCCAGATTTCTTTCACTCTGAGTGTTGATTAAGGAAGAACCAGGAAAGAAAACAATAGCTGCAGAGTTTTGTGCACTTCATTCCTCTGCTACAGTATACCCTGAGCTGAGTGCTAAACAGCTCCAGCTTATATACTAAGCAAAGCAGTAGGTGATAGGTTTATTTTACAGAAGCAGTCATTCACTCTATAACCTCTTTAATATACTCTAGCTATGCTTAATACATGTATTCAGAAGAGTCTATCTAGAGTTAAAGAAACTGGTTTTCCTTGAAGAGAAGAACCCTCTTCATTAAAAGATTTGTAATCCATGAAAGCACAACACTTGCAAGGACTGTGGTACTGGTGTCACAATCTGTCCATCTCCTTGCAGTTTTTATAGTCTCTTCTTGTGTATTTGTTCTTCTCCAGGTATTGTGGGATGATGTTAAATGCACATATGGACGTTCAGACTTCCACTGGTAAGCAAAAACACCTCTCTGTTTTACCTAATGCTGCTCAGAGAAATGGCAAGAAAATAGAAAAGACAGGGCAAATAAGCAATTTTGACTGCATATTGCCTGGGGTGTACTGAGATGTAGAAGGAACATATACTTGTATTCTGACTACTTTGACTGTACAGGACTAAAGGGTCAGCCTGCAGGAATGCCGTATAGTCGTAAATGTAGTGCTGGAGTTTTCATCAGTTTTGATTGCACCTAGTGCCACCCAGGCCTGAAACCTTGTTTAAAGTTAAGTACTTGACAGGGTTCCTCCATATCTTATGTCCTGATGTGCCACTGAAACGAGCTGTAGAGAGAGAGACAATCCCTTCCTATGAGGGTGGGAAGGATCTCCATTGCGAGGAGGTCAGCATTACGTCCTGCTTCAGGAACACTGGGAAGGGCCAAATCAGCAGACCTGACCTAAAAAAGCTGAGCAGAAGTAGACCTGGGAGGATTAATTACAGTTGTGATCACCTAGATCCTCAAACATATCTTTTTGGTTTTGCTTTTTCCTTTCTTCTACAGGGGACAAACGGCCTATCTCTTGGTTTACATGAAAAAAAATCCTCAGTAGCTTTATCCAGGACTATCAGAGTGTCTTAGGAAGCTGTGCCTGTCACCCTGACCTGAGTGTGGAGCTCAGCACCTCCATGCTACTGTGGATATGCACAGATGTTTCACAAGAGACATCCACACTCAATCATCAGCCTCTGCCTTTACTTTTATTTATGGAAAGTGCTGGAGACATTCAGCTAGAGAAGGGTTGTAAGCATTTCTGAATGGGTTTTTTGTGGCATATGATTATTTATTTACTGTATCCTGGATATTTGTGAGATTCAATGTATTACTTTCCTTTTGAAACATAGTAAAGTTAGTCCTTTTCCTTGTAGATTTACTGGTTTCTTTCATTGCTGATGCTTACATTCCAACAGAGGGGCAGTTTTTGGCTGGGAAGCCAGCATGTTGTTCCTGGGGTACATGTGCTATGCCTGAAGAGCTGTGACCTAGACAGTAAAACTGTAAGAACTTGAAGCTTACCCTAATGCTCTAGGGCCATGTTAAGCACCGGCAAGGTGCGCTAGGGACCCCGGAAGTCTTCAGAAACAGCTGAAAACAGCTAGGGCCTTAGGGCCTTTATGCTGCATGAAAGTGCATCAGTGAAATCCATTCCTAAGAACCTTACTAAAAATGAGCCACTGCAGCATTTGAGATGTGATTCAAAGTTAGTATCATAGAGGTGCTTTTGAGTCAGAGCTGTTATAGTACTTCTGATCTACAAGATGAGCCTGCATGTGTTTATGCAGATGCTTATGATTTTAGCATGCTAATTGGGCATTTATATGCATTTTCTTGTATTATGGAGGAGAATATTCAGAGGGTCAGAGACTTGGAGGCTCCTTGGTGATTTTTCCACAACACATTCTTTGCACTGTGAGGAGAAATCAGATGCCTCTTCAGGCTGAATTTTGGGCATTTTCCTTTAGAATTTTTTCAGCTTCTTGCTAACAAGAATTGTCTTACTCCGTTCCTTCTCCTTCCATGAAGTGGAAATGTTCCTCAAGCAGAAATTATTCTGTAGAGAGCAATTTTATGAAGAAAAATGAGTCATTTTTGTATGTCCAGATAAGCGCTGTCATTTGTACTTTTGGTTCAGCCTGCGCTGCCATGGCAAGACTATGCAGCTGAAGGGAAAATGCAGAAGGAGCTACAAAGGAAGGTTGGTCAGATGTGACAATTGAAAGAAGAGCATTCTAAGAATCTTCTCACAAGACTTATCTCTGAGGAAAGATTAAAAGTTTGCTTATGATGCTTTTAAAGACTTGCTTATGCAAGTCTGAATGTACTACCTTCTGTGAAAGGGTCAGTGATTCCAATAACATATCTAAAAACACTTTCTAACCTACCAGTGTTCTTTGACACTGTCTTTGGCAGAATGCATTTAAAATATACCAGTTGAATAGCAATTATACCTATTCATAATGTCATTTACTTAAATGATGAACATGAACTTCTGCACTGTTTTCTGTTAGCAGGTGGAAGGTGATTGGAGAGTGCTTAAAGAATAGCTGTGAAATTAAATTATTATGAACTAGCAGATGTTTATTTCATTTTATTATCGAGGTCCGTTATTCTGTCTGTTCTTGTATCATTTTTGTATTTTTTTGTTTATTCTGCTGAAAAATAAATCCTGATTTATTGTTTGTGACTAGTATGAGCAGTTGTAAGCCAGTTCACTTTCCAAGACACCTTTCAGAAGTCAAGAAACAAAAGCAAGTTATTGTGTGCTTTATCCAATACTCTGTAGATGTGAAATAGCTGAAGGACTGTGCTGTGAACTGCCAGAAATCGAGAAATTAATGAGTTAAGAGACTGGCAAAGCATTTCTAATTTGTTATAATTTGAATTTTAAAAACAAACTTTCATGTTTATGGAAAAAAAAAATTCCTCAGATATGTTATAAGCAGTAAGAAAGTATTTGTTTGCAGTCATTAATCTTTATAGTCAAGGCTTGTGGGGAATAAGAAAATCACAAGCGTTTTCCTCTTTTAATAAAGTAGTATGGGACAAGTTCCCTTAAAAATAAACCCTCTGGTGGTTTTGTTTTTCCCAAGCAGGACCTGTCATTGCCCATGCTGAGGATCTCTTCTGACCTCTAGTGACAGCACAGTTCAATTACGGAATGTTCCTATGAGCCTGGTGTTTTCTGGCATGTTGTGAGTTAGGGATGGGTTAGGTCTCAGACATGATCTAGCCAGAGCATGCCCAAAACTTACGACCGTGATGCTGGAAGACCCAGTGATATATTTCACACAGGGCTCGTCAGGGACATGTTCAGTATTAGCGGTTGGAGCACCTTGGGGAGAATAGAGATGCTATAAGAGTAGTAAAGAGAAAACATGCTATGAAGTTTGTCTATGGCTTGTTACTGCGAACTGCTTGTTATTCACTGAACTGAATTTCAAATAATTATTTTATATATTATATTTAAATAAGATATGCAGGCTAATTAATATTAAATTATAACACCCCCACGTTTTTAGGTGAGAATTCTGTCCTAGAGCACTAATGTTAATTTTGACAGTAGTTCAGTACAGTTTTAATCTGAGAATTGTAGCTAGGAATTAAACATTGCAAAGGTACTATTGCAGTAGCTTAGCAGCAAACTAAATGGTTGCTTAGGAGCAAAGATCACTATTAAATTATATGTGAAAAATTGTTCTAAGGGCTTCAGTAGAGCACAAAAAGGGTGCTGCTGGGCTGTGTAGTTTGGGAGAATTATGCCAAATTCTTATATTGAGGCTTATCAAATGAAATTTTCTGCTTTGACACTATGCCAGCTTTGATAATACCAACTTTAAAGAGCTCTCCCCTCCAGCTCTTTGTCCAACTCTACATTGCAATGTGTCACCACTTCCTCTGTCTGTGCCCACACAAATGTTCTTGGATTTCTGCTATGAACAAAGTGGTGGGACCAACTAAAGCGTCCTGTAGAGGGTTTTTTTGTTTTTTTTTTTTTTTTTTTTGCCTTTTAACAGCTGGTTTATCCAGCAGTTCATACGCTGCAGTAGCCATAATTTACTTCACTATAAATCCTCTAGGCATATCTAGCTCAAAATAAATTCTGTTTTTCACAATTCTGACATTCTTGGCTTTTATGCCACTTGCATGAAGGAATAAAACTAATTTTTCATTATGGAAAACTCATATTTTGACACAAAATGATGATTGTCTTTAAAGACAATGGAATGTTATGAATGTCATTGCAAAATTGGTGTTTGTGCAGCAGAAGAGTGTCAGGGGTTATTATTCAGATTTAAAGTCAAGTTGCAAGGTGATTGTTAAAAATGAATCTTTTAATTATAAAGTGAAAAGAAATGATAATTCCTGAAAAATAAACGAGGAACATCACACTAAAATTTTGGTGGAATGATTTTATTTAAGTGAAATCACATTTTTATGGCCTTACATCTTTATGTTACTATTTACGTTAAAGTAACCTCTGCCTTACCTGGCCCTGAAGTACTACAGCGACAGCCTCTAGTGGATGAGGTGGCAAAACCCTGTTGGGTGCTCCTTGGATTATCAGGATGGGCAGCTCCTGAGAGTTGCTCACCTGGGCCATACATCACCTTTCAGGTCACCTTTCTTTGAACACCCCACAGAGCAAAGGGGCTATTTAGTGATCTCCTATCTGAATTCTTTTTGACTGTTTAGGTACAACTGCTCTGAGCACATGTTTCTAGGATCTTGCTGGTACTTGAGACACTCTACTCTGGTGCAGATGAAAGCAGAGGCTTATGGGTTGAGGTTTTGATACTGTTTCAATAAGCTTGATTTTTTTTTTTTTTTTAATTTCCTAATCCAAATCACAGGAATTTAGCCTAAGGAAAGACTGAATGCATCTTTGGTGATATTGATTATCAGCACATGTGATTATCAGCACAGCACACATGAGAAAGCTACATTTCTGTAAGTCTTATTCATATAAGCAGTCTTACTAAATCTTGACATGTGTGCTCTGAAATCATGTTTGCCTCAGGGAGAAGAGGGAACAGCCCCGGACTCTGTGCTGGTGTTTGGCTGATGAGCCCCAAAGTGCTCTGCAGCATCTGGAGCCTCTTCATCAGGTTCAGAATTCAAGACTGGGCTGGATGTTACAGAGAGGCTCCTAAGGCATGTCCAGGAGTCCAGGAGTCTGACTATTATCCCCTGGTACTGTCTCACGTGGGCACTAATGATGCCATAGGGAAACTGAGGGACATCAAGCAAGATTTCAGAGCCTTAGGGATGGCCATCAAAGGTATGAGAGCCCAGGTTGTCTTCTCCTCTCTCCTACCAATGAGGGGAATGGATTCAAGGAGGAGAAGGTGGATATCACAGATTAACAACTGGCTGCACTGCTGGTCTTGGCAACAGGGTTTTGGTTTCTATGACCATGGGACTCTGTTTTATGACCACCAGCTAGTGGGGAATAATGGGAACCACCTCAGCAAGAGGGGCACACGTCTCTTTGCCAAAAGGCTGGCCAACCTGGATAGGAGGGCTTAAACTAAGCAAGAAGGGGAAAGGGGAGTGTCACACAGACAGATTGTGTGAGCAAACAGTACCACGCAGCGAAAGTCAGATGGCATCCAGCAGGATTATAGAGGGCCCTCTTTCACCCCTCCTGGGAAATCTGCAGGCTCGATTACTTCCCTGAAATGCCTGTACACCAATGCACAAAGCATGGGGAATAAGCAAGATGAACTGGAGATCTGTGTGTGATCCCAGCATCATGATCTCATTGGAATCACAGAGACATGATGGGACAGCTTGCACGACTGGAGCGGTGTCATGGAAGGCTATGTGCTCTTTAGGAAGGACAGGCTGGGAAGGCGAGGTGGTGGGGTTGCTCCTTATGTGAGTGAGCAACTGGAATGCATGGAGCTTAACCTGGGAGTGGATGATGAGCATGTTGAGAGCCTGTGGGTAAGGGTTAAAGGGCAGGCTAATGTGGGAGACACTGTGGTGGGTGTCTGCTACAGGCCGC
>JAWLRI010000083.1:1018527-1030044 GCA_034781795.1 Crypturellus tataupa
ATCCCATCATAGAAGGCTATCAGGTTAGTCAAGCATGATTTCCCTTTCGTGAATCCATGCTGACTAGTCCTGAGCACTTTCTTGTCCTCTATGTGCCTGGAGACAACAGTCAGTATGAGCCGTTCCATATCTTTTCTGGGGATTGGGGTGAGGCTCACTGGCCTATATTTGCCTGGATTCTCCTTCTTGCCTTTTTTGAAGACTGGCATGACATTGGCATGATATTCTTATTGCTATGACTAACTTTAACACTAATAGATCACAGTAATCTGTTTTGTCTGATTGATTCCAGTAATGATGCCCGTGATAATTCTCCTACAGAGGAACTGTAAGCCATCAAATGCAGCATCCTCCAACAGGATTTACCTTTGATAGGCACCTTTGATTACCTCAGCTGTGTTATCCTGCTCACATTATCCTCATAGATTTTATCAAATCAAGTCATATCAGCCTAGGACTCAAACCAGTGTCTAATGGTCCCATGAGGATGGCTTAACTTTTTACCCTCCTTGAAGGCAGTACTGGCTCTTCACTTCACTGATCAGGGACTTCCCATTCCTTTTCTTTCTCAGGTAGCTTTTTCTTCCTGATATTCTGTCATCAAAGCTAAGTTCTTATCTTGCCTTAAATGAGACCGTGCTTTGCCAGATTAGAAAGGTCAGCTTCCTTTAGAGGCTGGAGGAATAGCAAGCGAGATGATGCAGAGTGTGGATAAACTGAGGGAAAGCAGACCTGGCGGCCTCCTGCCAGGGAAGCAGAACCAGTTTTTCATGATGAAGTCTGTGCTGCTGTTTCTCCTGGCAGTGCTTTGGGCATTTGAAGCTGTAAGTGGAGGGCAGCACTTTCCTGATGAATGCAAACAGAAACCTTAAACAACCTTGTGGAGGTATTTTATGAAGCAATTAACTTCTAGAGTGGAGCTATTTGGCTCTAACTTTGTACAACTTTCAAAAGAAGAGCTGGTTTTAAAGCAGGCAAGGTTCAAACTCAGGTTTGCACCTGCCTCTGGAAATGTCCCCAGAAGTCACAAACTCTTCTAAGAACTTAAGAGGTAACAAAATTTTCTGGTATATATGTAGTCAAGAAAATGAAAGAGAAATGCTCTTGAGGTAAATCTCCTTGAATAATAAAAAAATGCTGTGAAAAGCTGCACAAAGGCTTAAAGGCTGGACAAACTAAGGCCCTTGTGAAGACTTAAGAAAGGGCGTGCTGTGCTAACTAATGCTTTCTGGGGATGCGCTGTTTGAACATTAACACGTGTGAGCAGTGTTACTGGTGCGAGTGCCGCAGGAGGTATCTGAATGCAGGAGTGGCAGAGCGGAGCCAGGGTGAAGGCAATCATCCAAGGTGACCAGGGATGTCCCTCCCTAGGCTGTGAGCTCAGGAGACGTGGTAATAACAGCCCTCCTGGAAGCCTTACCCTTTTGGCACGGGGAGGCAGCCATGCCCCTTGGAATGTGGGTACTGAACTCAACTCCTCGCCACTCGACCCATGTCACAAAAGCTCCTGAGATGTTTGTCTAGATGTACTGAGCATGCTCATGCTCAGCCCAGTTGCTAGTTCTTGCGATCTTTTGTGTGCATGACCTGCTAAGCAGCTGATTTGTGCTTTCAGGCTGAGTGTTCTTTGCTTGCAGTTATACAGAGTGAGAAGTGCTTTAGCAAGATGACCCATATGGGCCACTGAGCTTTGGAGAGTCTGCCTTGTGAAACATACTGTTACCCCGGAACTATTTTTAGCCTGTAACAGGCAAAGTGATGGCAGGGAAGGAAAAGTTCAGCAATGACTAGATGAAAAATACCTCTCACATCTCTAAGTTCTTGGAAAAATTTGAGGAGCGCTCCGCAATGGGTAGTGAGCTGGTTCCTTCTGTTTGAATGCAGACCTCTCTAAGAGGGGAGGTTGGCATCTGGGATTTTGGGGGCTTGGTGTCCTGTCAGCAAAGGAGGTGTCCAGCCTGTGAACGTTTGGAGTTCTGACAGACTTCTAGAAGATCTTTTGATCAGGCAGAACCTAATGGAGATAGGATTGCTAGGGGAAGACTGGGCGACTGCCTCTTGCAAATGTCACTCTGAACATTCATGAAAACAGAATGCAAGATTCTTCCCATCCAGCCTCTGAGGGCAATGGCGTGGGCTGCAACGTAGGCATGGTGGGAAATGTATATTATATAGTGCCCAGTGCTGTGGGAAAATTGAGGAGAATTCTTTTGAGAGCTTTCTCCGTTGGAGACTGACCAAGGCTTCCTTCTAAGATAGGTAGGTTTGTTGCTTATTTTGGTACTGCAATGGGTTTGGGAACCAACAGGCAAGACCTAAAATGATTCTTTATGGGGTGAGCTTGTCAAATACAATCTTTCCTGTAGAAGAGCCTGAGATGAAGGAGAAGTTGCTGCTGTGGTTTGTGCAGGATCTGTGAAGGGTGTGCTGAGCTCCCTAAGCGAACCCATACAAGGCATCCGTGGTGAGTTTGGATATTCTCCACAGGGTGAGATAGAAGCAAACCCTCTCCTCCTTTCCAGCTCCTATCACATTAAATCTGCCCTGATTTCCATGACAGCTGCCCATGAGTGGACTGGAGGAAGGGGCAAAGCCTCTTTAAAGCTTGTGGAGGGGCTGGAGCCTCTGTGGGAGGCTCCGAAGGGGCCGTGCACAGTCACCCCCATGGCACTGCCCACCCTGGGGCTGCGCACCTGGCAGGTACCTCTGTGGGGGCCCGTGCCAAGCTGTCACAATGCTGGGAACTGTGGGAGATCTTTTTTAGCAGGTTTCTCTTTGAGGTGGGAAAAAGTACTACAAAAGTAAAAGCAACAACGCCTAGCCTTTCTTTCTTTTGTTTTGTTTTAACACTAGTTATTAATACCCTACCATTCTGCTTAGGGGTCATGTAGAAATGAGAATTTAAATGAGAATCAATGGATTTTGGAATGTGAATGTACATTAACTTTTTAGAAATTGAAGTTAATACATAGTATTGTGCAGAAAAAACATTTTAGGCCATTTTTTTTACCTGCAAATATTGTATTATTGACCTGGGGTAAGAGACTTTTCTGGATATACTGGGTTATAAAAGCAAAATGATTTTGGAAATGAGTTGAAAAAAATAAAAGGAGAGAAAAGTCACCTTATTTAAATTAAAAAGAGAAACTGAATTGCCCCCTGAACTTGAAACTGTAAACTAAATATGTTCAAGTGAAGCTGTTAGATCTATGAACTGTTGTCCAATCAGCATAAAAACATCCTAAATTGTGTTGTATTTCTTGAACAGCTGTGCCTAGTCATCAGATAACATATAAAAATGGGTCTGAATTTGTTTTACTCTCAGTTATTATTGACCTGATGAGAGAAGACATGAAAAGGCCTAAATAGTAATGAAGTAGTTTAAAAATGAAGTCTGTGTTATATGTTGCCTCTTAGGACAGACTGCCTGTTTCATTTATATTATGAATATATGATATATGCTTGCTATAGCGGTTGTATTGATTTTATAGTTTATGAGATCTCTGAAGGAACTTGTTTGGACTCTAGGACTGAATAGGAGGAAATATTTGAACGTATGATCTCTGCCACCTCAAAAATTTCTTCTGTCAATGCAATATAAAGATGCCCCAGGCCCTCTGAGCTTGCTTAATCTAGTTATTTGACACAAAGGTCTCCAGCAAAATGTCAGCTGCTACACTCTGCTTTACGAGCTGTGTGGCAATGGACGCTTTCTTTCCCTGGTCACTCTGACTTCAGGAATTTGAAGTGCTGTTCAGAAAACACGTTGTAAAAAGCAAGGGATTATTTTTCTGACAAATATCTCAAGTTACATATTTTTGGTAGTCATAAGGTATGTTACCAGCTTTGTTTCTCCGCCAAGTCCTCCTCCATGCAAAAGCATTGCAGATCGCTCTTGGTTGTGTGGGATTTGTTATTTTTTATTCCCCCAGGGAGCTTGCTGTCCTCCGCAGAGAGCTTTCTCATGCTACAGCAGTATCCAAAGATAAGATATGCTATAATGTCTGGCATTTTGCAGGTGGCAGTTCACTAGCTTTCCCATGACACTTTAGGAGCATCGGTAGGAGTGAGATGGGAAAGAGGATGCAAAACAGCCTGTAAAACATGAAACTGTCTGCCTCTTAGGAAAACTAATGAGATTTCTGCTTGAGTATTTCAAATTTAGGCAAGACAACCGAGCACCCTTTGAATGGAAAGACTTGAAGAACTGAAATCTAAGACCATCAGTAAAATGTAGGAGGTGGTGGTGGTGGTTTCACAGCATGTTGAAATGTCATCTAATATTTTCCAGAACTGATATCCAGCCATCAAACACATACTTAGTGATTTACGTTGCTGTGCAGCGCTGCAGTGTGTGTGTTACCTCGGGAGGTGGCACTGTCCGAGGCGTTTGTCGTCATCCCTCGTCCTGCTGGGGTCCACAAGAGCCCCCTGGTTCGTGCCCAGGGCCACCTGGGCTTCCAGAGATGATTCATTTGTGCATGTTGCCAAAGTCTCCAGCTAAAATTGCTTCTAATTTGGGGGCAAATAAGAGCTTATATCTATATACTCTATGGTCTGAATGTGAGTGTTCAAGCCCTATAAAATAGTGGAAGGTGATGTGACAATCCCTCAGTGATTCTTACAGTCAGTTTTGCTGTGCTCCAGAGGGCTCATTTAATTCCAGGGAAATAACTAAAGCGAGATCCTAATTATTGTTACCCACCTCATTTTATTCCAGGAAAATAACTAAAGGAAGATCCTAATTATTGTTATTCACCTCATGGGTGCTTGGAGGCTTAAAGTCTCCAGGTCTGGAGGACAGAAAGCTTGTTTTTCTCCAGTTTCCAGAATGACTGACTCCTCTTTTTATCTCTCTGAGGAGAAGCACGACATGCTGTGCGTTTTGCCATCGATGTAGGGTACCGCCACTTCATCTTGCCCGTGTGTATCAGAATGAGTAGGGGATAGGGGAGGCGCTATGAGAAACATTTGAGGAGGGGGCTGTGATGTGAGAAGACCTTTACATTGTCAGCAAGGTGTCTCTCTAGATAAATTATGGCACGCAAGGGTCTGTTCTCCAGAGGAGAGTCAAAGGTCTCTGTGCAATGTGTCAGAGAACGAAGCTGCTCTAGGAATTGACTCCTTTCTATCAAAGTGTTTTGAGGATGGAGGGAAGGAAGAGGTCAACTCTTGAAAATCACGCTCAGTTTGCGGGGAACTTTTTTGTAGTCCGTATCTATTGTCAATGATGGAGACAGGAACTGAAGCCGTGCTTGCAGTTGCTTCTGAGATAGGAAGCAGGGCTATTGTATTCACGGTCACTCCTGCTGCGCTGCTGGGCTCTGCCTCTTAGCTCCTCTGTGTTATGCTTTGTTTTGTTTTTTCCCCCCACAACAATGATAGGAAAAATAAAGTAACTTCTATCTGCTGGAAACTGGCAGATTGATTTTTACCACTTTTACCTCTTTTCTTCATTTTGTTTAATTGTTGTCCAGCTTGGTGGAATTTTAGAGCATCTTAGTCTCATTTTTATTTAACCAGTGGATATTGCCTCAAATAAAATAAATTTCACAAAATAGAAACTTCCCCAAGAAGAGAAAATGTGCTATACAGTGACCTGCCCCTGTATCCATGAGTTTGCCTTGCCAAAGATGCTCTGAAGTCATCGGGTCAGGAGAGCAGCTCACGCGCTCTGTGTTATCCTTGCAGCGGTGGTGTACCTTTTATGAGAAAGCCCTGTGCAGGAAGCATGTCAGAACACACTTGTGGCCCTCCAGCTGGATTACTTGAATCTCTAGCTGATGCACTGGCTCCTGGGATTCAAGGTACCAAGACTTTAATTCCTGTGAGAGCTCTGCCATTTTCTCGTTTGGGATTAGACCTGGCTAATGAGGACTGTTGTTAAACATCATTAAGACATAATGACAAACCTCCATAGGCAGGGGAGGAATACAGGTATGCGCGTGCCTATTTCAGACAGGTACTGAACTGCAAAAACACCTTAAATTCTGGTACAGTATTTCCATGTCATGGATCAAATACAACATCCACATCACATTCCTGAGATTTGGCTGTGATTTGCTTATTCTGGATCAAACAGTTGTGAAATTCCTTAGTTCCTATTTTTCTCTCCTCCCTCTACCCGCAGGTTAAATAAATCCTCGTTTCCCCATTGTGTTCATATCCCTAGGATTCTTTCAACCTGACAGAAGAACATGAAAGCATTTGCCCTTCCTCTGCCTGCAGGACAGGTTCTCAAGAGGCAGATTTGCTTAAAGATTACTGTATTCATGCACATTACTATTTTTGGCTTTTCTCTCCCTAGCACAAACTTAAGCCAGGATATCCAGTGTGACTCCAACACCACTTACTTGTAGAATTTCTAAATGAATTCTTTACCTATATACAATTCAGCCTACCTTAAATACCCTTTTCTTTCATGGTGAAAGGAAGGAGAGGAGCTCTTTCCTGCAGATGAAAATGGTATGATCATTTCCAGTGATACGGATTTTTCTGGATGCATGGGAGGAAAATTCCCTGAAAATGAGATGTTCTTGCTAGTTTGAAATAATGGTCAGAAAAGACCATGCCTTCTACATTGTGAATCATTTTGAGACACTTTCTGACATGAAGAACTGCAGTTTGATGATTGTTCTGATTGCTCTGGGCCCTTAGACTCCTTGTGTTATTTGGCCAAGATTGAGATGCCTTAATGCATCTCAATGTCTAACAGGCCTGCTGGGGGGGCTTTGCTGGAGCAAACATTTGTGCCTTGAGACCTGTCTGAACCTGAGCTCTCCCTCCGGGCAGCGCAGTTGTTGCATATGTTGTTGCTTCATTAATTGGTAGATAGAGACGTAGCAAGCTCCATCCTACTGCTCTACCGGAGCTGTCCCTACCACATCAGAGGTATCGTGTCTGTGCTCACATAGCTGATAGTCCAATTCTTCCTGCCACGGAAAGTGCTGGGACTGTCCGGAGTCTGTTGCTGAAGCTGCATCTGCAGTGCAAGCAGGTTGTGTGCGGGTCAGGACTTGGATGTGAGTTCAAACTTCTGCTTGGCCGATGACTTGGGCTTCCCTTCCATGTACTGGTGGGCTCAGCCAGATTTGGTCAGTGGAGGATCCATTGATGCCTTTTTCTTTCTGTCAGATGAAGAATAAAACATCTTTGTTGTTTATTTGAAAGAAAAGGAAAGAGAGGACATTTTAGGTGCTGTTTATGATGGCAACTTGAAATAAAAATTATTTCTATTTTGAAAGAAATGTATCTGCTTTAAAGGTTGTGTAGTATATTATTTTCTCCTGTATTTCTTTTATGCAGGAGGTAACAAACTAAGTAAGGCTAATTGAACTGTTTTTTGTTGGTAGGAAAGAACTAGGGCTGGAGGGAGAAGAGCAGCTCATTCTCTACTGCTGCTGCCTGGTGCCACATGTCCCTTGTGAAACCAAGTAGTCCAGATGATCAGGTTCTTAACAGTTCTTCCAAAATAGCTCCTTATTATGCTGCTCTGTTCACAACTACAAACTTTTTTTTTATTATTGGACAAGTGAGGAGGGTTGCATTTCACTTGCAAGAGAGAAGTAGCGATATGTTTTATTGATGTAAGATGGTGACTCAAAAAAAGTTCAGTCTTAGATATGCAGTGATTTAATGAGGTTAAATGGCAGGGTTTTTCCAGTTATTTACTACGTGGAGGACAGGGTCAGTTGAAAATGTCAGGGAGACCCTCTGATTGAGTCTTGATGTTCAAAATGGAGCTCATTGCTTTCCAAACTCCTCCAGAGGGGAGTCTGGGTGCAGATGGATCCAGTCCTCACCCCAGATTTTGTCAACAGTTTATGTGTAGAGGATTTATCTGCACAATTAATCTGAGATAGAGAGACTTTAGGTTTGCAAAATTTAGCATGCTGTTAATCACTTACTGTGCGTCAGGAACGGTTGTGCGTCAGGAATCTCTCGGCCTTGGCAGTAGCCTTGGGAAGCGTCCCTGCTCAGAAAGGGACTCTGTAGAGCAGGAGAGCTCAGTGGGTGCTGGGAACCGACCCCTAGCTATGTAGGGGCAGATGACTGACTCAGCCATGGTGTGCGTGCTGGATGGATCTCAGCTGACACATGACCTGCCTATGTGCTGTCCACAAGGAGGTCAGCGAAGAGAGCACATTAGGTAGGGGAAGGAGCACACCTTCACAGTGGATAATTATTTGGTAACCAGAGGAATTACTATAAAAACCCCTCAAGAAAAAGAACAACAACAAAACCTTCTATTTTGGATCAGAAGGTCTACTTAAGGATTAAATTCTGAAGCAGTTTCATTGCACTGAAATAATCACAGTGAAACAGTTATTAATCTTGAATATTGCTATTATTTATTTGTATTATAATAATGCTTGAGAGACTAAGTCCTTGGCCAGGGTCTTATAGTTCCCTGTGCTATGCAAACACCATATCAGACTAAATCCCAAGCACAGTGATTTTCACAATTTATTTTTTTATGTGGCAGTTTTTCCAGATGAAGAAAATGCCGTAATTCAATAGCAAGTTTGATTCTGCAGTATTTCTAGGCTATGGAAGAGCTGGTGGATGCAGGGCTGGTAAAGGCCTTTGGAATCTCCAACTTCAACCACACACAGATAGATTGGCTCTTGAGCAAACCAGGCTTAAAATACAAACCTGCAAATAATCATGTAAGCTGTTCTCAAATTCAGTAGTAGTATTGAATTTAATGGGACATGTCTGGAACTGAAATACCTTTTTATGTCAAGGCTGTGCTTTTTGATATCTCTGCAAGAAAATACCTATATTTGGCTGAATTATTAAGTAGAATTTTCTATGTTCCTACTGCATGAGAAAGCTGTACCATTCCCAAGCTGAAAACCCAAAGCTTCATTTTCTATTGCCTGTAGCACTGAACTTGGCTGATAGCCAAGTGCTGTAGATGAACTCTTAGACTTTCCAATGCTGGGCAAAATGAGGCTGCATGAAAGGAAGGGACCAGAGGTCAGCTTCAACAGTGGTCAGGGTGAATTATGTAGGGATGGATAGGAGCGGGGAAGAAAGAGGACTGGAAAAGGCTTTACTTGGGTTACAGAATTAGAGAAACAGAGGAAATGGGCTCTGGTGGCACGGTGACTGGCAAGGGGCTTGATGGGGCAGCGAACACGGGAAGCTCTGATGTGGGGGCAAGGTCTCTGGGCAAGGTACTACTGTAGCTGTGAGATGAGCTGTCTTCTCCAAGCTGATGTGGGGTCTGTTACGTGGGCTTCATGGATCACCACAGTGACAGAAAACCTGGAAGTACCTTCATGAAAATATCAACTGCTTCTGGAGAAACCTGATGTTTGTGTCTGCAGACCAAGAGCCATCCTTTTCTTCCCCAGGAAGAGTTGTTTAATTTTTGCCACTCCAAAGGAATCTCTGTAACTTGCATATTGTCCACTTGGGACTCCCAACTGGCCATGGTAAGAATATTTGGTGAGCCCTCTTTCTTGGACATAAATAGGAGACAGTACAATAAGACAGTCTTAGTATGTGGACAAGATCTGATAGAGGAAAAAGGCAGTTAGAAAAACACTTACCAATTTGTGCAGCAGTGAGAAAATGGTAAAATAAAGTGAGATGGTGAAGGATATTCTTACATGACAGAGCTTCAGGGAGAAGCTAGTGGTCTCCTTCAGTTGCTAAAGTCTAGTTTTTATATTCACAGGCCCAAGGCTGAGGATGTTTCCCTTCTTGATAACCCCAAATTAAGGAAATTGCACTCAAGTGCAGTAAAACCCCAGCTCAGGTAAACAGTGGACCCCTCCCACCCCCACCAGTGACATGTGTTTCTTTCCTCCTGTGCTCAAGTAATTATTTACAAAACCATTTTGCTGTGTTCCAGTTCCATGTCTCTTCTCCAATGTATTTTTTTATTTTTTTATTTTTTTTAAAGCCATAGATTGTTTCTCATACTAGTTTTAATGACTGACAGTTCTAGCCCTTGAAAGTCTTTTGCTTTAACTTGGTGATCTTTAACTGGCAAACGAGCCACCTCTCCCCACAGCATTCTTGTCAGCTCTGCATTCTTATTCAGCATGTTCTCATACTGTCATCTCGGCCTCAGAGGCAACGATGATTAAATGAGCTTGCTCAATAACTAAGGATCTAACAAAGTGCTTCTCGTGTTTCCCTGCGTGATTAATCTCTGCTTATCAGTAGAGTTGCTTGCTGGAAAGCATGTAGGCAAGTATATTTTTGGCTTTCAGAAAACAGGCAAAATTTTTGTTAGTTAAATTTAACGAATGCATGTGAAACTTCTGCAAAGTCAAAACTGGCTCCAAACTCTAGCTTGGCTGCAATTTTTCTTTGTTTTGTTTTCTTTAGTTACTTTATATGATACGGTCAGTGTAAAGAAATTTCTTTTTAGGAATGAGTTGTAAATTTTTTTGACATGAAAATTCATGCCTGTGCCTGTGTCCTTATGTCTACATTATTAAAGCAATGTCTACGTAATAGACTGGCTAGATAGATTTTCAAGATACGTGGTTTATTCTGTTGTCCAGGTTACCCACTGCAGCCTTGTAAGTTCATGACAGTGGCATATATTACAGGGAAGTTTAGTTAACTTCGAGAGAACAGGACGAGAGTATGTATATTGACACAGTTCTAACTTTTACTGCCTTGGGTACACTAAGGAGATTCACTTCTGTGTTTTCATTACAGTTTACAGTTTTGCAGAGTTTTTGTCGGGAGGGGAGGAGCTAATTCTTTTTAGCTTTTAGCCTATATTCTTAGTGTATTTTAACCATACTCATTTTTTTTTAGATACAAAAATCACGAGGACTATCCTTTTTTAGAAGAATAATAAACCAACATTATCATGAGATCCTTCAGGAATTAGAAAGACTAAATTTTCTTGTTTCAAGTGATTTGTAATACTTTGTGCACCCTAAGTAACAGTGTAAGTACGGTATGTATTGTAAGACGGAAGAATATATTTCAAAGGAATCTGAAGAGTAGCTTCAAGCATGCTTGCTTTCTTCTCTCTTCATCAACCGTGTTACATTAGCCATTTTTCTATGTCTCTGTTTTGTTCTTATAAATACATTCAATTGTAGCAAATATATTTTCCATTAGCATGTCAATTAAAGTTTAATAATCACAAATCTGTAGAATTTCTAAAAAGCAGTTTTAGTTGTAAATCTTAACAAATCTTGCAGAAATTTAAAGACTTGTATTTTCTGACAAAAAGTCAAAGCACACTAACTACATTTTCTAGTTGTTATTCTAAGACGACCTATTTGACATTAAAGCTCTTAATATGTAATACTATATATGCACACATATATATGTATATATTTTGATTCTCACAATGTTCAGTTAATTCAGTGGAATTGATTGAAAGCTTTTTGGAGAACACTCCTGAATTATGTGTCTAGAGTAGTTCATTTGATGAGCGTTCCTATTTATGAACTGCTAAATACTAATATCCTGGCAGGAGAGTTGTATGTTTAGCTTGTCATATCTGCAGGAGTACGTAAATACTGCCTTTAT
>JAWLRI010000083.1:1030144-1045894 GCA_034781795.1 Crypturellus tataupa
TAAATACTAATATCCTGGCAGGAGAGTTGTATGTTTAGCTTGTCATATCTGCAGGAGTACGTAAATACTGCCTTTATCAGTAGAGTAGCTGCAGCTAAGGCTGAATGTCTCAGCAAATCTAAAGTCTGATAAAAGACAACTGGAGGGATAGCTCTTGCTAAGCATGTTTGTCAATGTTGCTGATCAACCAGGTAAGTAAGTATGGAAGCCAACAATAATCTTCCCTCCCTTGTACTTTTTCCTGTGTACAGTCTGCTTATGTATTTCCCCAACGATGTTACTAGGTTAATTTTTGGAGAAAAAAAAAAATCTGGGCATCTGCTGGAGTTTTAGTGTAGTCTGTAAAGACTTCTTGTCCCTGTACTCTAACACAAGACTCAAATCCTACTGTTCCTTTGGGGTCTTTCAGTCCACTTGCAGAACAATGTGCATCAGTACTGCCTGCAGCGAGGAAGGATGATTATGTAATTAAGGTTCACATTTAGGATACAGACTTCATGGCCAAGTGACTTCTTTTTTTTTTTAATCTGTAAAGGAAATGATAACATACCTTCAAGCTACTTCAGGTCTTTGCAAGATTTCTGAATAAAAAGTGCCCTAGAAATGACAAAACACTTCTACCAAAAGGTAGCTCTTCTAAAAAACAAAGAGCTGCTGGAACAGACCTATAAGCACCCCAAACAAAATGCATTGCAGTAACATGGATAAGCAAGGACCTACTGCAGCAGGTACATTCCCACACCTCTGAATAGCCTGAATAGGCTAAATTGAAAAGCTTAGTGCAAATAGTTAGAATACTGTTTCTAGTACTTAGAAAACCAACCACAGGGAAGGTTTGGGGCTTTTGGTGACCAGACTGCAGCCTTGTTTCTACATGAAAGACACCTAAGAAGAACTTAGCTTTACTGAAGCAACAATGAGATTGCTAACTTGGGGCAATACAAGCTACAGCCAACTAAAGAACTTATCTTGAAATACACTCTGCTTCAGAGGAATTTTCTAGACACAGTCCAGTTTAATCACAGCTTGAAGGAGTTATTTACAGGATGTTTATAGATTGTGTTATGCAGGAAGTCAGACTAGATGATCACATCAGCTATGTAAGAGGAAAAAAAAAAAGACTCAAAATAATCTGGAAGCCAGAAATCATGCATTTGTTTTACAAACAATAGATTTTTTTTCAGTTATAAAGACTTGAATGAAGGTAAGAGGAGACTAGTGGTAAGTTTCAGTGAAACAAGAGGGCAGCAAGAGTAGTTCCTTCTATTTTACAGCAGAACTGCCAGATGACTTACAATGTCGGCAAGGTGATTGTACACTAATGCCCCAGTACAGGAACAATTTGGTCAGAGGTGAATAAAGGAGAGGTAAAACAATGATTCCTGTTTTAAAAGGTAAGATCTGGAAAGAACTCATCAGCACAGGTTTTATAGCAGACCATTGCTACCTCACAGCAACCTGTAATAGCAGTAAAACTGCTGCTAGAAACTGCTTGATAAACTTGCTTTGAGCTTTATCAGATCAACTCCCATTCCACCCATCCTGGGATGTTCCCGAATGCAGCGCTGGAATTGTTTTAACTGCATCTTCTAGCTATACAGATGAAACTGCTAGGCCTAATCTTCTTCTCTGTCTTGTTTTTGCTGGTTCCAGAGTCTCTTCTGTGTTTTTGTGTTATGAATTCAGACTTTGCTTTACCTCGAGACACAGACTTGGTCTTTTAAAGCTGCTGTAATTTCAGTTGGCAGAAGAACAAGTATTTGTTGGTCAAATCATTTTAGCAGGAGAGAGGGAAGGACAAGTTCAGAAGGACACCTTTCTGAACACAGCTTTGCTTGTTCTGTCAACACAGGAGGCTGCAGGATATACCTGTAAGTGCTGAGAACAGTCCAGTCTCCATCTGAAGCCCACGTTAATAGGCACATGCACTCCCCTTTCCACACTGCTGGCTATCCTAACTGCATCCTGCTATCCAGGTAGCCTCATGCGTGGGTATTCTGTCTACCCCCCAGTTTTCAGAGGTTGTCAGTTATTAATTCTCAGGCTCTGTGAGCATCTATCACAAGAGTAGGTGGGCAGGAAGCTACAGGGCTATCACTTCACCAAAAAATAACAAGACTTTGTTTTTCTCCTCCATTAGCCAAGCAAACACATGTTAAGCTACAAGAAAATGTTTCAGGAAAAGAATGTTTATTCTCCCATCCTACAGTTAGAATCCTCATGTTCAAAGCACCATGAGCATCTCTAGGGAATCGAGCAAGTTTCTCACCAAAAAACTAGCAGCTTTTCTCCCCAGGGGCTGACTACACCACAGGGCTTCCTCAGCAGTATAATCCACTGCTTGCAGGCGGAACTACAGTAAGGGGTTTAGATTGAAAACTACAGAATCAAACCTGCACTCCTGCAGCAGGAGTCCTGTCCCTTCGTAGTCAGCAATACGCTTACCACTGCATTGAACGCGGTGAATGGAAATGCCCTTAGTTTAGCATTTCCCCTTTCCCTTTAGATCACAGCACACTGTCCCATGACTTGTGCTTTTACTGTGCAGTGTATCCATTTTGCTACAACCAGACCCACATTAAGATCTAACGGGTCTGGGAGGAGGAAAAAAAAAATGTATTGCGCCCCTATTTCAAGCAGAAAACAGGTTAACCTCAATAATGAGCAACAGGTAAAATTAAGAACTCTTCAGGTGGGAATGTTCAGGATCATAAACAGAAAACATTGAATTTAGCACCATTCAAAAGCAAACAGAACAAGAAAGAAAGAAAGACTCATTTATTATAAGAATTTTGCATTCAGTCCTGCACTCCTAAAGACACAGGGAAGCATGGACTAGAAAAAGAAACAAAAACAGAGGACCACACATGTGAGGGAGGGGAAAAAAAAAAAAAATTACAAAAAACCTGACTGGGATGACTAATGCCATGCAAATACTTTGTACAAGAAACAATTCAGTAAGCTTTTCATGCCAAGATACCATCCCAGGAAGCTATGCCAGGACTCTAAAAATGAGGTGCAGCTTCAACGTGATACATCAGGGACACCCACTGAATCTATCAACCAGACTCAAAGCAAATGAAGAGACACTAATTCTTCACAAAACGGATGGTTAAGTTATGAAAATCCTTCCCTTGGCATGTTATAAATTCTGAAGGTAGAGATAATACCACTGCACTGCTCAAGTTGCTCATATTCTTAGGCAATGTGTTTTGGACACTGCTGGAGACAGGATGCTGCAGGAGGTGGTATTTAGTCCAATTCAGTTCATATAAACTGGATTCTGACCAGGTTTATTTTAACAGATCAAGCTATTTTACTTGATGTGCAGTTAAAGAAACAAAATCAACCAATTCAGAGCAGCTATTCAAGGTGTTTTTCCTTTATTTGCTTAAGAGTTTAAAGAAAGATGGAGTCTGCAAATATTTGTAACTAATGGTCCCAAGCCATGCACTCGATTAATGATCCGAAATGTAAAAACAACATGGCTTATGAAAGAGGGCAAAAAGCTGTCTCTAAATTTTACAGGGCAAGGCCCTGCCAGGTTACAGAAGGGCTGTGTCTCCTTCACCTCCTTTTCTTTTTTTTTTTAAAGTTACCAAGGAAGTAACCGAAGGGAGTGATAATTACTGGTAGAGTTTATAATAACAAACTAGAAGAGCATTAAACAATTAAAGCAACTCATCCTGGGATGATTGTTCTCTGCACATATTAAGCAAAAAAACTGCATTGCCTGTTGTATCTTTGACATAAGGAGAAAACAAACACAGGATTTTCTTTTCTCCATTTTAAATAAGTTCTGTGCCCCAGATTTCACAACTCTGCACAAATATTGCAATATGCACTTTTGTCAATCATACAAGCCCTGCAAGGAAATAGATCCTGCCTTCTCTTCCCCAGAGAGCAAAGGTGAAGATTAAGTTACAGGGCATCATCCAAAGAAAGTAATTCCATCTTGCCATGTCTGTCGATTAGTATTCTAGAATCACAGTTTAAGTCATTCCCTCCTCAAAAAACAAAAACAAACCAACCAAACAACCCCACTGCAACCTGAAATGCACATGGTGCCTGTAGGACTATTTGTCAAGTCCTGCACCCACTTTTTCTGCGAGAAGCAGGCTGCTAACTCCTGTTCCCTCTTGCCTTCCTCTTCTACCCAAATCCTCCCTCTGCCTAATCCTCCCCCCACCTTCTCCAATGAAATACTAGCACAATTTTTCTCTTCCTGCTCCTCTGATAAACCAGTTTATTGCTTTCTTTGTTTTTCACTACTATGGAAATAGACCCATTCTCACAAAAAATTGCTCTTTTTACTTGATACCAGGTTAACTGGACCCTCCCCTTTTTTAAGGAATAAGGACACAATAAAGAAGATAAATGGAGCTGATTCTGAATCTTTAACTCCTGGAAACATTACTTCTCTCTCCAGCTCTATATCTCTTCTGTGGGCTGGAGTACCCATCCTATAGTGTGCTGCAGTATCACATCAGCTGTTCAATTACTGTAGTATTCCTAAGAAAATCTAGTAAAAAAAAAAAAAAATACAAGGGGAGTTGAACTACAAGATCTTAATGGAAAAAAACAAACCCCCAAGCCCAACCACTTCTCATTGGAAATGCTGCAAGATTATATTTGTCCTTAAAAGTTTCTTTGATCAGAAACCCAGAGTTCTGTCAAGTGACATTATTAAAAACAAATGCTGTGAACAGTTATAGCAGGAAGAGCTGTGTTCACAGGAATGCTGGACTCCGGATATCTAATTCTTTGATCTTTCCATATTATCTTTTAGGAGACTAAAGGAAATGTCTACACTGGTAGAGTGGCACCAATACGGCTGTAGAATAGCCTAGTTTATTTTACTATAACAATTCCTAGATCAGCCTAGATTAAATGAGGTGCTGGCTGCAAGCTACACACTGGTTCTTCCCCTACACTCAGAATCTTTAATACATCTGGCCTTCAAGCAGCCAAAATTGACACAGGTAACCACATTTTTCTATCACTCCCTCTCCACTCCTCATCCTTCCTAATGGCCCACTTTCTGTTCAAGTCTATGCATCCTTGCCCCTTTCCTTGGCTGCTGCTTCCCTTAATGAGCCCTGGTTTTCCCTTCATTCCTGCATTTCACTAGCCACTCAAGCCCTCTGCCGGTTTAAGCACTGTGTAGTGTCCTAGCATGACCCTTTCCAAATTCTTTCCTTCTAAGTCATCGAGTGAAATACAGAGCAAGCCTGTTACAATACCATTCCACCCGCAGCACTAGCCACTCTTTTTTCTGCAGCTGAGCAGTCTGTCTGCAAGTCTTCTCCAGTAAAATTCCTACTTGGAGAATGGAAAGTTTCCAGCACAGAAGTTTTCATGAAGTTACAGCGAAAAGAAAACAGAGGAAATTAACAGAACTCTATGTACTACTTGATGGGAATTTTTGCTGCCCAATGTAGCTTCTTGCTATAACACACCGGTCACGTAAAAAGGCAGCTTCCAAGCAAGTCAATGCTGTCCAAAACAGTTTTCTGCCAGAACTCGAGCTCTTCTATTTCTGATGCCTCTGGGCTTCCATTTATTGCATTACAGATTTACAAAAACACTTTCAGAGCTGAAACTTTTTGTATTTAAATTTAAAGCAGAGAATTTAAAGTGACTATAATGCATTTATGTGAAGAAAGGCAGCATTAGAGAGAGAGAGAAGAATATCACTCAGATCAGAAACCGATTCCTCCCTCCCCATCACTGTAATTTAAGTTTAGTATACTCAGTCCATTATAAATTGTTCTGACCAAAACTGTGTTGCATTTAGTCTACTCTCAGCTACAGGGGAAGATTTTAAAAGAAGCACTTGGACATCATTATACTGGTTGAATATTTTGTTAATGTTCACCAGGACATATTTTTAACTACTGTGCCCCCCAGTCATCTTTACAGCATCACAATACTAGAAAACAAGACTACTTACCTAAGTAAGTAAGTAAGTAGTAAGTAAGTAGTTTCTCAGAGTGAGCAAACATTTCATTATTATGTATTTAAGCTGAGTTCCCTTTAAGGAACGCTATGCAATTAGGCAATTAAAAGTCCACCTTAAGTGTCTCCATCTGCTCAGAAAGAACCCTCTTTCTACCAGAGGACACAACCACCTTCAGAGACTAGTCTCTGAATTAATTCAGTCCTTGGAGAGAAGCCTACTTGAACACAGTAATAGAAGTTTTTAATTTGCTACTTCATAAAAAGAAGCTTCCAAGTAACTTCTATGTTATTTTTATTATTTGTAAATGGCTTGCATAGATACAAAAGTCCTTCCTGCAACATATGCACTACCTGCCTTAAAACTGCATGTTTTCTCCTGCCTAAATAATCCTATAGGATTCTGTGTAAGCTTATTGTCTTTAATTGAATGAGTTTTCTACTAGCCAAAACATACTATCACTGAAGTAAAATAAAGAGTGCTCCAAACTTTATTATATTAGCTGTCAGAAATCTGAGAACAGCTGTATTTAAAAAAAGGCTCAAGCAGTATCAGTGCGCAGAGCTACATTACACTCTTCGGTTCATTCTGCAAGTGCAATAGGACACAAGTATCTTGACAGCATTATATGCAATAAGTTAGTACCAAGAGATGAGCTTTTGGCAGGTAGTCATTAGCCTTGATTTTGCGTAATGCCTAGGGACAGCTGGGCAAAAAGCAGCTGCTCCAGTACAGCTGCTATTGGAGCATTGCTGAAATAACCATCTCATCACACATGGTAATGAAACTTCATTTTATTATAAGCAAAACCAGCTTTTAGATTGCTAAGAAACCAGAACCTATACACTTTTGAAAGAGCTACCCACATAGCAACTGCTATACTTAGAAACTAGTACTTCCCTCTAGAAAAAAACTGAAAGCATGGAGTGTTACAAAAGAAAACCAAATCCAAAAGTAATCACGAAGGAAAAAAAAAAAAAAAACTAACCTTGAGTTAATTATGCAAAATCTGTCATATCCCTGTATGTTGTATCCTTCCATACAACAATAATCACTAACTCTAATTCCCATTATTTTAAATCAATGGTTGTAACAGACTTCTACAGAGTTTTCTGCTTACCAATTCCAGCCAGGCAGTTTGGCAAAGACAATCTATTACAGTCCACACAGCATGCTCTTCAGAAGCATTTTGCCATTTCTTTCTTCCAAAGAAAAAAAGGAAAACAAAGTAACTGAATACACATACTGCATCATTGTAGACAAAGGGACTGATGCAGTCAGAAAGCTACATAGATCAACAATTCTTAGGTAACAGCCAAGGCATCTGACATCAGGAGTGTGGAGAAAGGCAGAAAACCACTATCTTCAGTACTCCGCATTGAAAGGATACTCCTTGTGAGTTTTGCACCTGAAAGGAATTGAAGGGAAAGCAAACATGGTAAACATTATGGTTTAATGGTAAACATTACATACAGCTGTAGACACTGAAGAGCAACCAAAGCAGAAACTCAGTTGTGTAAAAGCAGTGAAAATTTGCTACAGATTTCTCTTTTCCTTGGAGCTGTGTTGCATTTTTAAACTGAAAAATTCTTAGTTATTTAGGCTTGTGCAAAGCTAATGGGACCTAGGTGCTTTTTAAATAAGTCAAGTTTACATTGTTTATCAGCTGAAAGGCCTTTTTTTTGTGTTCTAACAAAGGCTTTTTATCTGGCTCTAGGCTTCCAAGTTGCCAATTTTTGTATACTTAAGGTGTTCACCCACTTTGTATCACTATGAAGAACACTCTGACAGTTTCTAATAACATGCTACATGGCATGGAAGAAAGTCCCAATAAATTCCATAAGCAAAAATATCCACAAAATTGAGCCTGTCTCATTTCTCTAGTATTTCACTCAAACCTGTCTTTCTATACAAAAGAAAGAAAAAAAAGTCTCTACAGAAGGTATAACTTAAGAGCTTGCAGGGGAGGTGGGAGAGGGGAAAAAAAACAAAAAAAAAACAAAAAAAACACTCACGTGCTCATTGCACAGGCTCTCCAATTTCTGTTGAAGCTGAGAATAGTTGCCATCTCCTCTTTAGTCAATTCAAAATCAAACACCTAACAGGAGAAACAGCTAGAAGTCATCTCTTGGAGCATACCAAAGACTGAGATTCACGAGGTTCAAGAGCAAGTCCACACTCGAGGGCTGCTGGTTAGAAGAAGGGATGGCTTCATGCAAGAGGGAAAGGCAGAAGTCCTAGGCATTTCCAAGACTTCACTGGCAGTGGGAAGAAAACACACCCCCACCCCTCACAAAACCCGTTGCTGTTGCAAGAAATCAGATGAACAGTTAATGTTGCAGCATGCCTACATCTGTGGATGTTGCATCTGTCCTATTCCAAAATCAGTCAGGGATGGCTGAGTTCACAGAGAAACAACCTTGTGTATGCACACCAGAACTATTTTCTTAATGTTGCTTTGTATGATTTTTTTAGTGCATTATTGCACTTGGGCTTCAAGTGAGTCCTGCCTATCAGTTCATGCACATGCACCAGAAGAGAAAACATCAAAGGAGGTGACTGTTCAGGTTATCAGTGCACCATTTCCAACGGCTCTGTTCACTTCTGCTCTGTGAACTGCCGCTGCTAGTTCAGCCCCCAGCAGACCAGATGTAAACACAGATAGAAAAAGCCTAGTCCTCTTGTGTGAGGAGGACTTGGGAAGGATAAGAAAGGATCACTACTTGTTCTGGCAGGGAGAAGGACTGCCATCCCTAAGGGCAACACTCAACTTTTTGGTTGACTCCACTTACCTTGAAGTTCTCCACAATACGCTGGGGTGTGACAGACTTAGGAATCACAACCACATTTCTCTGGATGTGGAACCGAATGAGAACCTGCAGGAGAATATTGATACATCAGAGACAAGATGACTCTTGGCCTGTAATAGGTAGTGTGTCACAACAGCAGTTTGCTCTACTGTGCATGATTCAGCAGAAATAACCCATTTCTACAAATCAAATCATTCCTGTGACCAAAGCATAGATAGTGCTTTCTGAATGGCAATCAGTGAAGTGCAGCCCACAGGAAGACTTCCTTTCTCCTTTCCCATCCACTTTCTGGACAATCAATTCCTTCCCTTCATACCCAGACTTGAAGCAGTTTCTGCAAGGGTTTCATTATCTCTCAACAGCACTTGGGATAGGAAAAAAAAAAACAAAAAAACATGAAAATGGATTGAGAATCTGCTGCTTTTTGAGTGTCAGAGTCCCTACAAGAACACACTGCAGGTCACAAAAAACACCCCAACATTGCTACTGTAGACCACCAAGGAGGGCCACAGTGCTCAGATTTAGTCTGTACCCACAGCCTGAGCTTCCACACAACTATGTTTCACAAACCACTATCCCTATCCACCGCTCCATCTCAACTTACTTGTGCTGGGGTTTTGTTGTGCTTGGCTGCGATCTCCTTAATCTTGGGTTCATCCAGAAGGGAAGGATCCTCTGGCTTAGCCCTGTGGAGAACAGAAGGCCAATGTTCAGGAACTTCTAGAGATGACCACATCTGGCTGCAGTGGTAATAGTACAGTTATGCTCAAAGCACTGAGTCTGTAAGTCATTGCCTTGCCAATTGCAGAGCAGTTTTACCATGGCCTGTCTGGGGAGCCAAGAGGACTGTATGCTGTCACAGCAATCCCTTTGGACTGGCAGTACTTGATCAGCTTCTCCTGGGTAAGGTATGGATGACATTCAATCTGCCAACACGAGCACAGAGACTGACAGTGAGAACTGGCTTAATCCCTAGAATTCCAGCAATCTCAAACTGATTTTGTCCCAACTTTTGTTTCTACATAATATGCAGCCTTTCTTTTGTATTTCCCCTGCAATATAGGGTACCTTGCAAGTCAAGTGGTCCAAGGACTGAAACATCACTCCTTACAACTACCCGATTTGCACTGTCACCAACACATGAAACCATCATCTACAGAACTGCCCAAGTGGGACAGCACAACAGACATCCAGGGTAACTGGATACCCACACAGGTTAACTGTGGAATCATAACAACAAGATAGAGTAATACAAGTACAAGGTTCTCTTTTCTTCCTTGTTAAAAACATGTCATAACATTTTTTACAAGCAGCACAACTTTAATAGCAGCATTGTTACATTCCCTTTTATCTGCTTCATATAAGCAAGTTGGATACTTCCAATATGTAAATATAAGAAAGACTACTAGTTACTACAATTTTTAGATCTTCAGATTACTGTTCATTATAGAAACTTTTCTTAATGACACATGCCTATATTCACTATCAGATTCCATAAGAATACTTACATAATTGAACACAGACTGCTTAACAGTGGATGCATATTCTAGACAGTTAATGCACCAGCATACAATATACTGCAGACAGTATTCATGTATCAGGAGGCAGCAAAAGAATGAGAGCTATTAACACTTTAGATAAAGGAATTTTCATGGTAAATACACAATGAAGAGCACCTCTTTTCTTGCAAAAAGAGGTAAAGTCAAGAACCTTTAACTGTATGGTCACTCAAGCCTTCAAAGTAGCTGCCACAACATTCTGAGGGGAAGCCCCTAGGAACTTTATACTGTTGGCAGGTGGAGCAAGAGACACTGTAAAACATGGGATCAGTTTACAGACTTTTTTTTTTTTTTAATAGTTCTAGGTCTTTGCTAGAAGCTTGTGTGGCTGTTTCCTTTCCAGGATGTGCTGAAATATTAGACACAGAATGTGTAACTCAGTTTTTGGGACAAATAACAACACACTTACTTGGCCTCAGCAGCTCCAGAAACTCAACCATTCCTACAGTAATAGAGCATTTAATTGAACTGTTTTTTCTCTCAAGTATTCAACATAGCTAAAAGAGTATAATGCAAAGCCATCTTTTTTTTCTCCACTGTAAATCTAGCCAAAGAGTTTCAGAGCTAAATTATCAAGTCTTATGTTTGGACCAAAGTGAAGAGCCTAGAAGTACATTTAACTTGCTATTAAGCTCCTTTCTGAACTAAAGTAGCCTCATTGCCATGTGCTTGCTATCTTGCCAGCTTCATTTCTCTCGTTTAAACGTATATGGATACTGACTGTATTTATAATTTAAGAATGTGAATGTCATATGAATATGCAAGCTAGACTACATGCAAGCCAAGTGAGAGTGGAAAAAGTTGAGGTAAGAACTATCTTCTTTCAAAAGACAAGATTTAAGGCATGCAAGTTTTCTTCAGAAAAACTGTATTTTGAAGCACAGACTGAGACCAAATGCTCTGACTTTAACTCTCTTACTAATCAGACTTGAGAAGAGTTGTAGGCACAGAAGATATGATAAAAGTTAGTATCCCCTATGAACTATCAACTACAAAGTTCCTTGGCAGTGAGGTGTGGCAGGATAAGACTCCTATCATATATCCAAAAGCCTGATAATGAAAAGAGTTATGAATTTTGACAAATGTAAAATTCAGGTATTTTGAAAAGACTTCCAAAGAAGACTCCCATCAGCTTTCAAAAAAGCGTTCATATCTATCCTAGGACACATCCTATTTTGTCCACTCTTGTCAAGTTTGCAGATGACACACAACTTAAGGCATCAGTCAATACTCAATACCAGTCACACTCAAGGGCAAGGCTGTCATTTTAGAGGAAGCTCTACACCAGCTGCAGGAATGAGCTGAAGGGAACCTCAGGAAACCGAGTGGGGACAAAGTCATGCTCCTGGGAGGAAGGACCCTTGCAACTACACAGACTGGGGCCTTACCGAGGGAACAGCCCTGATGAAAAGCCATGGCAGGGAACTTCCTGGAACGCTAGCCAGCAGCAGCACTGGCAGCAGACAACCAAGAGCTTCTGTTGGGGGAGGGTGGGTAGGGATGTAGGAATGGGAAAGGATCATCCCCCTCTATTTAGCCCTTGTCTGAGCACCTCTGTAACTCTATGTACAGCTTTGGGCCCTCAAGAGAAGACTGAGGAACCAGTGCAAGTTCAGCAGAGCGCTATTAGGATGGTTGGGGTCTGGAGCTGTATCAGGAGAGGCTGAGGGACCTGGGCCTGCAGAGCATGCAGAAGAGAAAGTTTCAGTGGTCCCAGCAGCAGCCTGCCCACACCTACAAGACAGTGATCTAGACTCTTCAGTTGTACATGGTGAAAGGAAAAAACAGGCATAAAAAGAAACAAGAGGGGTTCAGAGGATATAAAAGTAGCAAAGTCTTCTTATGGCAGCTGGCTGTGCAGGACAGCAGGCTGCCCAGAGATGTTGTGCAGTTTCCATCCTTGAAGACTTTAAAGACCTGACTGGACCTGAACAGTCTGTCTGATCTGAAACAACCCTTCTGAGCTGGAGGTTAGATTAGATGATCTCCTATGGTTCTTTGCAGCCCAGCTTTTTTATGACCTTTAAGTTGGATTCAAATGTTGTCCCTTTACCCATACATTTCTCATCCAAGGACTTTCCTGAAACAGCATTTCCATTCCCTCCCAACTGTCATAAAGTTAAACAGTCCACAAAGGCTTCCTGTTCATTTCCTCATTCTTGAGTTAGCAACAAGAACTATAACTTCTAACTCTCCCAGACTGCAGAGGTTATCAGACCAAAAAAGTCATTTATCTTTCTAATAAATCCCTGTATACCTATCCGGTTTTACTCTACTGAAAGTCAATTTTATAAAGCTCTTCTCTAAAAAAACATGTTCTGTAGCTGTTCCTTGTCAAGTTTCCTAGTAGTAGTGCAGCAAACCTGTGCATCCAGAAATTGTGACAGGATTATATTAAGAATATACACTGCATCTACTCCATTCTCCCTTTTTCTCAAAATTTATATGATGATCAGATAGTGGTAAGCCTTGAATGACAATCCTTGAAGAATAATCACCTGACTACCTGCCAGGTCACTAAGATCACTTAGTAGCCTACCTGGTTATTTGCAGGTTTGTATTTCAGTCCTGGCTTGTTCAAGATTCTCTCAATCTGCTCATGGTTGAAGTTGGAGATTCCAATGTCTTTGACCAGACCAGCATCCACCAGCTCTTCCATGCCCTAATGGAGAAAGGGCAGCAGACTCATCACCAGAAGCATAAGACAGGGCCTGAAGAAATTTTTCCCGACTTGGTTTACTTCCTTCATAAGAAGGATCAAAATGACTTGATTTCTTGAGGGGAAAAGAAGCACTGGCAAATTAGTACTATGTTTTCTATCCCACCCAAGATCAAAGTCTCATTCTTTGAAACTGCAGAAATTAATACTGAGTTAAAAGTGGAAAATATCAATCCCTAATAAGCCACTCCTGTACCAGCAAATCTTTCCAATAATTCTGCATATTTCAGAAAACAATTCTGCAACTCTGGATATTGGTCAGTATCCATGGAGAAGACTGAAGTACAGAAAACATCACTCTCCCACAGTGGCTGAGCTTACCTCCCACGTATGCAAAATATCAGTATTGCTGGGTATGGATATGCCGTTGTCATCTGTGGGAAACAACTCTTCTCCTGCCTGTTAGCACAAGAGAAAACCGTTCAAGCAATGTTTGGAAGCTTAGTGTCATGACAGCTGAGGACTAAGACAACAAACTTCTAGTGCAGAAAATATAAATACTCATTCTTAGCTACATTCTTTAGTCATTCCTTTCCTCTTTCATGTGGAGTTATTGCACTTTTGCCAGCAACTAATGTAATAACGACAGTTAATTCCACCAGAGCCAATGGTGTTGGATGACCAAAATACATACAAGCAGAGTGTTTACCTGTAGAACTACAGCTGAGAGGTGCAACCAAACACAAGTTTGCTTGGTTTTTTGCTTGATTATGCCCCTACAAAGACAGCAGAAGGTTTTAGGACCTGGAAACATATTTTTGGTTTCTACGAGACCATAGCTGCTGAAGAGTCCATTGTGTACAGTGACAGACACTTACTGCTAAAGTCGGTAGCTCCATGAAAGGTGGAGCAGTGTCCCTGTTATGAGTTCACCAGCTACCTCGTTTGTTCAAAACAGCGTTTTCTCCTCATACCATATTACTACACTACAATGTGCTTTCCCGTGGATAGTTATGTTCATATGAAAGTAACATGCAAACTATGCAAAGCAGTTGAGGATCTCGTAAGCAAAAAGGAGAATGGATTTTTTTTGTCAATGACAATTTTTGATGAACTCCTGCACACAGTCTGTGAAAGAGTTCATCTCTTTCAGCTAAGAAGCTTCACCCTTTGAATTCTAAAGTCTGTAGAACAGTAAAGTTCCTACAGGAAAAGTCACTTCAGTGTATACTGTATTAATGACTGACTGTGATTAAAGACAGAAATGGAAAATAGAAACATTTGCTCTTGCTCTGCCATTCTGTAACACTCAAAGACTCTTTCAGACAGCAAAGTACAGACCTACTTCCCACAAACAGCAAATCAAGTCATGTCATACTTTGGGTTTCTAGAAGACAGCACATAAGCAATCTAAGAGGCAGCATCTAATGGCTGCAGCTCAGAGACTTGCTCCTACTTCTAGGTCTGCCCCTCCCAGGCTCACAAGGGCACAAAACACTCTGTAAGCAGCAAACTCAGAGGCATGGATCAAAATCCTGCCTTGTTTGGAAAAAGTAAAGCTGAATAAGCAGCTCTAGAACCCTGCAGGTGCAAAACAGATACATGATCTTTCCTAGTTGAAGCAATGACTGAGCTGTAAAGTTCTTCAAAACTGCCAGTGATAAGTGACAAGGATATTAAGAAGCAATACTGTTACCGTACCTTAAATCCCAAAGGCCAGTGGATGAGGTAGAGATCCAGGTAATCCAGTTTCAGGGCAGCAAGAGTCTTCTGGCAGGCTCCCTTCACCAGAGGTTTGTCATGGAACGTGCACCAAAGCTGGAGACAAAGAGCAAAGCCACATTGTGACCTCCTGGTAGGTTAAAGGGGGGTTTGGACTAGATGACGTACAAAGGTCTCTTTCTTAATAAATCTGTGATTGTAAAGCTCACTAGTGTTCTTCTGAGCAGGAGAGAAGCTTTCTGTCTTCTTCAGCAGCCAACATGGAATTAGGTCTTCCAATTGTCCTTCAAGTGGGGCTGTTCTGTGAGCAGAACTGGTCTACCACACCAAGTAACATAAGCAGTGGCAATACAAAATTGAATAGGATCATGGCAGATAAAGACAGTAATTTGGTTGCATTAGTTGAGAGTTCAGATACTGCATACAAGAGGAAAGGCTCAAACGGGGTTACTCACATCAGGTGCATGGTGCATAACCTGCCTACTCAGACAGAGTGAGGGAAAGGCTATCTCAGGAGTGTCCCAAAACACCGAATTGCTCCATCCTTCCACATAACAGAACTGCAAAGCACCAGGCAGCCACCGCAGCAGGGCACGTCCGACTGGCCTGCCATCCCACGGCACCCACCTTGCTGACGACGAAGAGGTCCTCCCGCTTCACGACGCCTTCCTTGATCTTCTGCTGGATTCCTTCCCCCACCTCGTTCTCATTCTGGTACACGTAGGCACAGTCAAAGTGGCGGTACCCAGCATCGATAGCAGCCATCACCGCGGCTGCTACCTTCCCTGGGGGAGACTAAAGCATTGATTAATTAAACTAATAAATCTAGGAATTTCTAACGGATACATTTTTCCTAAAAAGAACTGCAAAAAAGGAATGTACCCCCCCACACACCCGAGCCCCAGTTAAACACACAGACACAGAGATGCAAACACAGACACACGGCACGGGGCGGCGCGGCTCCCCAGGGCCCTGCCGCTCTCCGCAGCGCAGACCCCGCGCTCCCCGCAGGCCGCCCCGCTCGGCCCGGGCCTCCCCGGC
>JAWLRI010000083.1:1046094-1068922 GCA_034781795.1 Crypturellus tataupa
CCACCGCGGCCTCCCGCCCAGCGCCTTTAATAGCGCCGCCCCGCCCCGCCCCGCCCCGCCCCCCCCGGCTGCGGGAGGGCGCGAGACGCGGCGCACGAAGCGGCGCGGGAGGCGGGAGGCGGGGGGATCTGCGCCTCCCTCTGAGGTCCTCGTTTCCCCGCTTTTTTATTTGTTATTTTTATTTATTTTTAATTTTTTAGGGGAGTAGTTCAAAAGTAGTGTTTTTATGTATTAAAAAAACCCTTATTTTAAATGCCGGGGGGATTTTTTTTTTACGTGTTTTGAAGCTCTCAAACCAGGAGCTTGAGGTGTCTCAGTGAGTGAGCACCTCTTGAGGGGCACAGAGGGATCTGGGGAATAAAAAGCCCGTTGTGCAAACAAGCAGGATGTGGCCCGTGAGCCCCAGCGGGAAACGGGCTCTAGGAGTTTATCTGCGGGCAAGAACTTGCTGTGTGCACGAAGGGCTCCCAAGCGCAGTGGAAAAAAACAGGTTCACCCGCATAGTTCAGCAGTCCGGGGGGGCCTCACTGCAGACTTGTGCCTGGAGGGCTCCTCCGGGCGCCAGTGTTTTCCCCGGGAGCAGGTGCCCAGCTTCCTTGAAGCTCCGTGTGCTTTTTCTCTGCTCCATTTAACCAAGGGCAGCGTGGTAATTGGTTTTCCTCTCTGATGTTTCTCTTGTTTTGTGTCAGCGCCATCAGACCTTCTCGACAGGATGTGATGTGTTGCAGCTGGGTCATGAGACACTTGCATAACCCAGTGCTTGGCTCTTACTGCAGGAGTTCTGGTTTCCCTGATGATTTCCCCCATATCCCTTCCTTCCTCCCTCCCTCCCTTCCATCTTTTTATGTGTCTCTCTACCAGATGCGAGTTTTGTATTTCCCTTTGCTCTTGTTAATGGTTGATTTTCCTCTTGTACCTTTCAGGCAGACCTACTTTTGGCTATTCATGTCTCCTGAAGGCCTGACTGGGGTTGCTGTAGGATAGTAGGAGAGAAGGTCCTTGTGCAGAGAAGGTCTGTGCTGCTGGGTGACACCTGGCCTGGTAAATCTACACACCGTGACCTCGAGTAATGCTAGTAATGCTCACTTTTTTTTTTTTTATTTTAAGACAAGAAATGCCAGAGGTGTGTGTGAGCAAGCTTTGTTTATTTATTTATTTTGCTTTGCATGTGAGGTTTTGCAGTAGACCGGCGTGGTAACTGCAATGGTCTCCCAGGTTTGTTGTGCTGACTCTGCATTTGCTAGTTGCAGTTCGCTACCAGTTAGGACTACAAATCGTGACCTCAGAGACTGGCCATGTTTGGAACATGCTCCAAATGAAGGAAGCAGGTAAATGCTGGTGGAGGCTGTGGTTAGTGGCAAGCCCATGTGCTCCGCAGTAAGAGCGGCTAAGGGAAGTGAGGAAGTCATGGGAGCAGGGTGTGGACATCTCAACTTGCAGGAGAAAGAGCTACCAAGGTCTGCAGCTTTGGAAGTGCTGACAAGTATACAAGTCAGCTAAAATCAGCATTTTGATGTGGTGCTGTGCAGATTCCAAGCTTGAATCACAGAAAGGATGGGTCACTGAGGGAACCTGCCAATGGCTGAGAGAATTTCTCCGTTATTTGGAACTTTTCTATCCAAGTGGGATGTTTCCCTTGCTAAATAGCACGTTCTGTTTCAACCTCCAGGTGCCTGGGAAGACAAAAGCAGATGTGCCTTTCTTTCCCGCAAGAGTCTTGATTGACTGTGACTGGAAGACCTTGTACTCCTTGCTGCAATGAGTCTAAATCAGGCAAAGTGTGTACTTTGAGGAATTTTCACTTTTCTGGACTGGTTTGTGAGACTTTTGTCTTTAGCAGCCCTGCTTGGCCATTAATCCAAGGTGCTGTGTGTGCTTAGAAAAGATACCTCAGCGGCAGTCAGATGACAAATACGTGCAAAAGTGCCCCACACAAGCTGCCTGCTGCAGTGTATTGGGCACAAATGGTGGGGTTTTCATAACAGAGGTGATTAGTAGGGGAGGGAGCCCTGAATGGTCAGAAATGGTTCCAGACAACTCCTAGCACTGCAAGGAGGAAAGCAGCTGTAGCATGGGGCTACCATCGTCTTGCCTTATGCTCCCACAGTGCTCAAGATGGACCAGGCTGCTCCGCAGAGCAGAGGAACGTATTTCACTGAATGGTTGAGGTTGGAAGGGACCTCTAGAGATAATCTAGTCCACCCCCCCCTGCTCCAGCAGGGACACCCAGAGCGTGTGGCACAGGATGGCATCCAGGTGGGTTTGGAAGATCTCCAGAGACAAAGACTCAACAACTTCTCTGCACAGCCTGTTCCATTGCTCTGTTACCCTCACAGTAAAGAAGTTCTTCCTTATATGGAGATTAAATTCCCTATGATTTAGTTTATACCAATTACCCCTTGTCCTCTCACTGGCCATGACCGAGAAGTATTTGTCAAAGCAATGTTATGTTTAAAATAGATGTTAAAAAGGGAGGCCCTCAGTCAAAAGTCATCTGCTAGCAACGCTGAATGATCCAGATTGCAGGTGGGTGCTGTATGCTGAGCATGCTGGTCTGCTGCAGGAAAGTGAATGAGGTAAAAGGGAGTTTCCAAGTCATGGAGGGAGGGGCTGCATCTTGTCTTCGGAAATGGAGGACTGTGATGGTGAAGAAAAGCCAGTGCCCCATGTGCAGTGGTTTGCCAGTGGAGAGGGGAGCTCCCCAGAGTGTGAGCACTTGGCAGGCCCTTACTGAGGGCCCAATTATGGAAAGAGAGGTGCTGGCAGCTGGTGCCCCTCTGAGGTTCTGGGGGAATGGGGCAGATTGGGACAACTTTTGGCCTGGGAGGACAGTGTTCTGGGGAGAGCCTCTGTGTCGCCTACACAAGGGAGAAGGGCTTGGGGATCACCTTACGGAGGAATGTACTGAACAGTGGCCTGATCCTGCTTGTGTCTTAAATGAGATAGCCACGGAAGGACTGGGACAAGGAGGTAATCAACAGTTATTGCTTAAATAGAGTGTGTTTGCAACCAAGGGGGAAGGAACCCTGAAGAAAGTGGCGATTGAAGGCTTAGGATCATAGCCTGAAAGATATGAGGGCTAGGCACACTTACTAACGCCCCTCTGGTGTTGTCTGATAAGCTGGTGGCCTGTCCTTTTGTTCAAGGAGTAACTTATATGTATCGTACTGGCGGGGAGCATACCAGAAGACAGCACTGAGATTAGCAGCATGGCCAAGGTTAATGCTGAGAGACTGTTAATATGGACAACATGGGAAGAAGTGTCTGAAGGGGATGAAAATTGTCCGTGCCAGTGCCCTATATGCTGGGATGTTCTGGAAGGAAAAAAAGAGAGTTTTTGACAAAGTGGGGCAGAAAAGCTATCACAGATCTAGAGTTTGGAATTAAGGAATTACAAGCACTGTAAAAGACCACAGCTAACTATTACAGTATGTGGAACAAGCTTCAAGCTCCTAGGTAGGCTGTTTGGTGTACGGTTTTACTCTCCATTGGGGAAATGCTCATGGTCTCTAGGATGAATGTTGTTCATGACCCCTTTTGGGTCTAGAGGAAGCTTTACAGGTGCTGAACACAGAAGCCACTCTAATTGTCTCTAATTGTTCCTAATTGTCATGAAAATCTTTGCTTGTACTGGGTTAATCATTTGCTTTATAGTAACTTGAACAGTTCAACAGTTCAAGTTGGCTGCTGTAAAGGAGGCAGCAGGCATTCAGGTTATTTTTTTAACCACACTAATCTAGTTAGAAGGAGCAAAGAGTGGAGTTTGTCCTGGATATATATTCAGAATGCCCCCCTTTTGTGGGACAACATGTAAAATTTGTAGTAAGTAGATTTGAGGTTGTTGCAATGCTATTTCTTGCAATCTTGTCAGCTGGGGAAAGATGGAGTTTGTGCATATGTTCAACTTGTCATGTTAGCCCTTAGAGTTTACAGGGATGGAGGGTGGAGTTTATAATGAGCATACATGAAGATAGTGATGATGCTAAAGGTAGAGTTTAGGTAATGAATGTATGTTGAAAGCATTTTTAATGCATGTTTTGCAGAGATGAACTGCAGAGAACTGAACGTAAAGGGGAACAAATTGCAGGATTTAAGAAGCAGAAGGCTCCAGCACTGACCTGTGTGGAAGGAGGCCAGTAACTGCCATGTGCCAATCAGGATTTGTTCCAACTTCCAGAACCCATCTCATGCCAAAATTTAAGCCAATAAAGGGTGCCCAGGGCCACTTGCCTCAGCCATGTGATTGGAAACAGGGCTGGAGGCATTTCATGCTGAAAAGGTCCACTTCTGAGAGGATGGCATTTGGCCTTGCAAGGGGACCTGCTCCCAAGGCTGGCAGAGTTCAGCATCGAGGGAATGAACGTTTTATGGTGAGCAGAGGAAGGAGGTGGCCAAAGCGACCAGGCACTACTGCGGAGTGTGGCGGGAGCTTGGGTTGCTGCTGGCCTGGAGTGAGAGGGAAATTCAGACCTTCTCTGAGCTCTGGATACATTCTGGTTCAATATCAATATTGAAACCTATAAATAGGTACTGAATTGGGCAGGCATCGATGGGGCTTGATCATGAGAGTGAGTGCTCGCTGTGGATGCCCTTTGATGGCTTGCAAGAGCAGAAGGGGTGCAAAAGTGAAAGGCCCCGGGACCCATAGTGAACCAGAGGTGTACAGGGCTCCTGTCAGTCCGTGAGAACTCATGGTACTTAGTGTGTGGATCCCTGTAAGTATGTATGGAAATGCAGAGGCCTTGAGGCATCCAGAGATGGAGAGGTATCGCTATGTATGGAGAGGGATCAATAGTTCTGGGTACGTTGGCCTTGGGATCCGTCGGGCAGACGATATTCCTCGTGGCATGTGAGTTTGAAAAACAGTCCATGTTGATGGTCTGCAGCGCTTCCCTTGGGCCCCAGAGCCAAAGGGGTGCATTCCTGCAGAGAAGGAGCAGATTTGGGGCCTATTGATAGGTGTGGAATTGGGCAGGCATCAATGAGACTTGCTTGTGAGTGAATGCTCTCTGTGGATGCCCTTTGTTGTCTTGCAAGGACAGAAGGAGCCAACACAGGTCCCAGAGCCAAAGGGGTGCATTTCTGACCACCTTAGCCTACCACTGAGTTAAATTTTTCTGGAAAATTGATGTAGCATTTTTTAAACACCTAAGTTTTGTCTCCATTTGGATTAGCATCACAAGGGTTTCTTGGAGGGAGCAGATATCTTTTAAGGGTGTCTTTTACCTTAGGTGTTCTCGGGGTTCTGTAGCTAATGCTGCCCATGAATCTGCTTGCACTGCGTATGTTGTTGATGACAGTGCCATTCCTACTCTTGAAGCCCCCTCTCTCTGCCTTCCATGACCAAAACCAAGAGGATCTAAGTGATAAGTACTTCCACGATGCCTACTTTGCTTTTGATTCTTCTGGGTTTCATTCATTGAGTAGCATGGCTGGAGTTAACAGATTCACTGTCAATGTGTGTGCTCTCTACATGGCAAGGGAAAGGGATTTCAGTAGCCATAAATTAACCTTGCTGCGTTGGTTGCCCCAGATGCTCCTTGAATTATGTAGGCTCTGGGATATGACACTGCCTAGAAATTACAAATGTTAATTTAATTATAATAAGCAGGAAGCACTCCTATAGAGAGTATGAAGATGTAGTATTTCTCTGTTTTTAGCTCTTTTGAAGAAGACTTTCTCAAAGCATGCAGAAAAGCAGCTCAGCTCTCTTTAAAATAGCCTATTAATGTTTCTGAAATATTTATTACAGCTACCAAAGATAGTCAGGAAGGGTAAACGCCAGCCTGGTGATAAATACTGCAATAAATATTGTTAGTAGCATTGTGAGCACTTTTGTCGATACCTGCACAAATCGAGGCTGATCAAAAACCAGTAACCAGCTCTATCTAACTTTACCTTAAAAAAAAAACAAAGCGATTTCTCACTTAGCAATGGAAACATGGCATCAGTGACTTGGTTGACTGCAATGGGAGGCTCATCCTGGACGACGCCTTGGTCTATGACAATGAAGGTGACCAGCTCAGAAAGGGCACCATCAGAAAGTTGCTGCTCCTGGAGATGTAGGATGTGGTTGTTTTGGCTGCCTCATTGCAGATAGGCACTTCCCTCAGGAGCACGTTCGCTGTCCTCATGCTGCTAGTGCTGGTGCTTTTGGGAATTTGCTCATTGCCGGGAAGTGGTGAAGGTTGCAGAAGAGGAAGGAGGCTCCCAGAGCCATTGCGGAGGAGCATGCCCTGAACACCAAGGTGGAGCTGCCCAAGGGAGCCCAGGCTGTGAACAGCCGATACTGCAGTGTGAGGAATATTAATATCCTGCAGGAAACTAGAGGTGCCTCCAAGGTGAGAGGTGAGAATGTGAAGCAGGTGGACTTAGAAGACAAAGTCCACAGCAGTGTGCCTAGTGGAATAGACGTTTAATGCGATGCACACTTTTGTTTTGTAAAAGCTTTTTATAGATTTCAAAAAAAAAAGGGGGGGGAGGAAGGTAAGAGATCAGGAAAACTATGGTAGTATTTTAATACATTTCTGAGAAAAATGGTTGACTCTCGCTTTGATTGATGAACATGAGTGCACGGTCTCATACCTCTGCTCTTGACTGAGCTCCCTTATTGCCCCAAACTCCGGTGCTGGAGCCAGGCAGGGCAGGTGATGCGCGTCTCTACTGTACCTCTTTACTCCATTCTTTGTTACTTGCATAACAACATCCCAGGGACCCAAACACCTTCCTGTGGAACTGGGCAGCTTGGAAAAGCAGCTCTGTGCCACTCCCTACATGAGCGCCCGGGGAGGGATGCTGGAGTTTGCCTTGGGCTCAGCACTGTCATTCTGGGCTCCACTCAGGAGCTCTATCTGCTGGTTCCTGGGCTGCTCTGCAGGATCTCCCGATCTCCCTGTGAGGTGGGATGGCTCTATGTCTGCTGGGAGAGTAGCTGGGACTCATGGCCTCCAGCACAGCCCAGGGCAGGGAGACAGTGTTGTCCCACCTCTTGACAGCAGCAGGCCAGAAGGAAAACCAGTGTGTCCTTGCTGAATGAGGTGAGCTTGGGCTAGTTTTCTTTTCCATGAGGAGGAAAATGATGCAGTTGGGCAGCCACTCAAATCTGGTGCTCAGGAATTCGGGATCATACCATGCAGGCTCCCTAAAGAGACAGCCGGGCCCTTGGCTGCACTCAGTCCTGACCCCTGGGTCCCCCTGCAGAGGCCTGGCCCCCGTTCTGCTGCGGTGCCTTGCGGACGGGTTGCATGGGGACACGAGCGTCGCAGCTGCGTGTCCCTGCCGGCATTCCTGTCCTATCTGACCTTGCCATAGGGTGCACGGGAACTGTTTGGACCATGTGTGACTGGGGTGCCCTGTCCCTGTGCATCCCTGTCTGTGTCTTTCCTGACACAACACACCATGGACTCATCCCCTTAGGTCCCCTTTCCTGCCAGTTCAGGAATTGGTGCTCCTTCTACCTGTGTGACTTCTAACACCAGTTAATATCTCTCATATGTGATACCTTCACTTGGCTCTGGGATTTTATCTCCTCCTGTTTCACAGGTAGCAGGAGGGTCTCTTTGGGGGCCTCCCTTTGTCCCCTGTGCCAGGGCCCAAGGGCTGCTGTGGGGCTCTGCCTGTGTTGGAGCTTGCCAACAACTTCACTGTGTCTGTGGCACTGTGTTTCCCATACTTTCCTTCTGCCCAGAGTCATGTGTTTATTTACTGGGGCACTGCCTGCATGAGATAATACAGTCCAATGCTGCAGTGCTCCAATATGTGGTGGGCATCCCCTGCCTTGCCTTGAGAGAAAATATAGCATGGCTAAAAGCAAGAGAGTCCTGGTGAATCTCACATAAATAAAGCTTTTCAAAAAGACTCTTTTAGCCTTTTCAGTTCTTTCTTAAAGCAATTTGCAATTTCATTTTGAGTCATTTTCCACCCTCCCACTGATTTCAGTTCTGTTTGGCTAAAGCAACGCTTCTCTAGGCTTCCAGGTTTGAAGATACAGGGTGATTTTAATTCTTCTCTCACCTTGTATTAAAAAAAATAAGGAAGGCAAGAAGGTATAAAATGAATTTCCTTGGTGCAGAAATGAATAATCGTGGTGCTTAAAAATGAAGACTTTTTAAGAGAAGAGTCTTGTTAGCACCTAGGAGGTGAAACCCTCCCAATCCCTTCAGTTATACAGATGGAATCTGTGGTTAGGGGGAGGCTAATGCTGAGTGACTGGCTACCCAGAGGGGTACTGTCTGCCTTTGCCAGGGAAAAAATCCAGGCAGCTGGGTAGGTCTCTCAGCAGTTGTGTCTCCTGGCTGGGAAGCAGCAGAGCTGCTGTTCTCCTTTGAGGATGTTGCAGCTTGGATGTTGCTTGGAAAGAGGATGGCCTCATCAGGTGGGCCTGTATGGATGTCCTTGCTGCAGTACCTGAGCAGAGAGGTGCTGAATGGTTCTGTCTGGTGGCTGATCCTGCATGCTGTCTCTTCATACAGCACTAAGCAGCTTGAATACGCACGGTCTCTGTGTGGGCCCCTTTCCCCCATTTGTTTGCCCAGGAGATCTTTGCTGCAGATTGGTTTGATCTTTCTTGCTGAGCTGAAACTTGCAGTGAACCAAGCTGCAATGTGCATCTGTGTCTCTTCTGGCTTCTTTCCCAGGATGGTCTTTTGATGTTTTAGGGGGAGCTGTCCCCTCTGTCTGGGATTTCTTCTCTTTAAATCCCTCTTTTCCCTCTGCCTGGACCCCTGACTCTTTCTGACAGAGCAGGTTACTTGCTTTGGCCAAAGCACTGGGCAGATGATCTGCACACCCCTTTGACACTGCTGGCAGCTTTTCCCTAGGGCTTGGCCATCTCTGTCTGTGTCTGCGCAAGTAGGACTGCAAGTAGGACTGCTTCAAAAAGTGACCAATACTGTGAGGGGAGGGGGAAAGGGTTGGAAAATGCCTCATCTCTGCTTTTCAGGCCGAAGAGAGGCAGCAACCAGAGATCTAGTTTGTAAAGGTGGCAAGTCTTCGTTAGTAAAATGCCTCAGCTTCCTGGGAAATGAAGCCTGAGACTCCTGTAGCAGAAAGCATGTGCTGAGGAAGGCCAAGGCCCACTTGGAATTAAATTTAGCAAGAGATGTCAGAGACAACAAGAAGGGCTTCTACAAATACATCAACAGCCAAAGGAAGACTAGGGAAAATGTGGGCCTGCTGTTGAATGGGGTGGGTGCCCTGGTCACAGAGGATGCGGAGAAGGTGGAGTTATTACATACCTTCTTTCCTTCAGTCTTTACTGCTAAGGCTAGTCCCCATGAACTACAGAGCCCAGACACAAGAGAGAAAATCAGGAGACAGGAAGACTTTCCCGTGGTTGAAGACGGCTGGGTTAGAGGTTATTTAGGCAAACTAGACACCCATAAATCTATGTGCCCTCGTGGGATGCACCCGTAGATGCTGATGGAATTGGCAAGTGTTATTGCTAAGCCACTCTCTGCCATCTTCAAAAGATCATGGAGAAGAGGAGAGGTGCCGAAGGTCTGGAAGAAAACACTCTCATACCTAGAGATGCCTTATTAACATGTATAAATACTTGAAGGGAATATATAAAGAGAATGGGCCCAAACTCTTCTCGGTCATGGCCAGTGATAGGACAAAGGGTAATGGGTACAAATTGAAACACAGGAAGTTTCATCTGTATATGAGACAGAACTTCTTAACTTTCAGGGTGGCAGAGCAGTGAAACAGACTGCCCAGAAAGGTTGTGAAGTTTCCTTTGGAGATCGTCAAAACTTGCCTAGATGCAACCCTGTCCAATGTGCTCTAGATATCCCTGCTTGAAAGGGGGCTTGGACTAGATGGTCTCTAGAGATCCCTTCCAACCTCAGCTGTTCTGTGATTCTGTCATTCTCTTACATGTAAGTGTGGGCCAGTCTGCCCTTATACACAGAGGTCAGCACACCCTTGTACATAGACCTCAATGTACAAGGGCGTGCTGATCCTCCTTGTTAATAGATACAGAATGGATGGGCATTGATAGGGTTCAGTCTTGAGAGTCCGTGCTCACTGTTGATGCCATTGGCTTTCAAGAACCTGAGAGCGAAAGGTCACAAATCTGCTCATTCTCTGCAGGCATGCACACCTTTAGCTCAGGGACCTGTGTTGCTCTTGGGAAGCGGCACACACTATCTACATTTTTCATACTGATGGGCCATGAGGAGTATTTGTTTCCTGGCGTATTGCTAGGGTGCTGCACCCAAAGATAGCAATCCCTCCTCTTACACAGCAATCCCTCTCCATCTCCAGATGCCTCGAGGCCTGTGCATTTCCATATGTGCCATGAGTGCTCAGAGACTGATGGGAGCCCTCCACACCTCTGGCTCACCGTAGGCACTGGGACCTTTTGCTCTTGCACCCTTTTGGCTCTTGCAAGCCATCAAAGGGCATCCACAGTGATTGCTTGCTCTCACAATCGAGGCCTATCTATGCCTGTCCAATTCTGCACCTTTTGATAGGCTTTGCTTTCAACATATCATGGACTATTGACATTGACAGTTTTCCATACCAAAAGGCCATAATCAAGAAACTCTAATTCCTAGGCAGTTCTGTTGTGGGGTGAGGAGTGTGCCTGGGGAGGGATTTCTCTGCTTTGTGAGTAGTAGTAATATGTTCTGTTGTGCTCTCTACTGTTTTCCTTGCAGATTTGGAGTCACTGGCTGTAAAGGGATTTATGAATTGTTCTGGTTATGGGCTCCTCCAGAAAGAGCTGATTTAGGGACCATAAGAAGCAAAACTTGAAACAGGAATACCCATTCACTGGTGTTTTCCCTCCTGAGAATGGAGAATTGGAGGAAAACACAAACAGATTATTGGTAGTTATGCTGAAGGCTCAAACCACACACAGGCACTAGTGCAGCACTGCTTTATACATACTGAGCTGTGCATGTGAGCAGAGGAGTTGGAGGTGTTTGTTGTAGTCTCATGGGTGAGGCTCTCAGTTTGCTGTGTCACATGTCAGCCAGGCTTTGAAGGTTAGCTAGCCCTTTTGTTTTTGGTGCTAACTAGCTTTTATTATTATTATTATTTGTTGCTAGCACAACAGTGACACCTATAGAGTGCAGAATAAACTCCCCATAATCCAGGAAGAAACAGTCAGTGACTTGTTACTCCGCTTGGACCCCCACAAGCCTCTGGGGCTAGATGGCATCCACCCAGGGGTTCTGAAGGACCAGGCAGAAGTGCTTGCCAAACCCCTCTCCATCACCTACAAGCAGTCCTGGTCAACAGATGAGGTCCCAGACAACTGGGAACTGGCCAGTGTGATGCCCATCCACAAGAAGGGTTGGATGGAAGCTCCAGGGAACTATGGGCCCGTCAGCCAGACCTCAGTATCAGGGAAAGTTATGGAGCACGTCATCTTGAGGGTGATCACACAACATGTGTGCAACTACCAGAGGATCAGGCCGAACCAACATGAGAGGCAGGTCCTGCCTCACCAGCCTGATCTCCTGTGATTGGCTGACCTGCCTAGTGGATGAGGGAAAGACTGTGAACATCATCTACTTTGACTTCATTAAGGTCTTTGACACAGTCTCCCACTGCCTTCTCCTGAGTCAGCTGGCAGTTCATGGCCTAGACAGGTAGACTCTTCACTGGGTAAAGAACTGGCTGGAGGGCCAGGCCCAGAGAGTGGTGATGAATGGAGTTAAATCCATCTGGTGTCTGGTCCTCTGTGGTGTTCCCCAGGAGTCAATATTAAGGCAGATCCTCTTGAATATCTTTATCAATGACCTGGATGAGTGCACCCTCAGCAAATTTGCAGACGACACCAACCTGGGAGGAAGAGTATATCTGCTTGAGGTCAGAAAGGCTCTGCCAAGGGCCCAGCTGTATGAGGTTCAATAAGACCAAGTGCCAGGTCCGGCACTTCGGTCACGACAACCCCATGCAGCACTACTGGGGGCAAAGTGAGCTGCACAACAGAAGAGATCCTGAAAGTGTTGGTCACCATCTGGCTGAATATGAGCCAGCAGTGTACCCAGGTGGCCAAGAATGCCAACAGCAGCCTGACTTGTATCAGGAACAATGTAGCCATCAGGACTAGGGAAATGATTGTTCCCCTGTGTTTGAAGTTGGTGAGGTGACGCCTCGAATACTGTAAGTTTTGGGCCCCTCACTACAAGAAAGACCTTGAGGTGCTGGGGCATTTCAAAGAAGGGCAACGAACCTGGTGAAGGGGCTGGAGCACAGAGCTTACATGGAGTGGTTGAGGGAGCTGGAGTTATATAGCCTAGAGAGGAGCAGGCTCAGGGGAGACCTAACTGCTCTCTACAACTACCTGAAAGGAGGGTGTAGTGAGGTGGGTGTTGATCTCTTCTCCAGAATAACTACAGAGAGAACAAGAAGAAATGGCCTCAAGTTGCACTAGGGGAGGTTCAGGTTAGACATTAGGAAAAATTTCTGCCTGGAAAGAGTAGTCAAGCTTTGGAACAGACTGCCCGGGGAAGTCGTGGAGCGACCATCCCTGGCAGTGTACAAGAAACACGTCGATCAGGAGCTTAGGGAAATGGTTTAACAGGCATGGCGTTGAAGGGTTTATGGTTGGACTCAGTGATCTTGAAGGTCTTTTCCAACCATAATGATTCTATGATTCCTGCACTTTAGCCAAGTGCTTTGGCTAAAAATGTGCACCTGCGTGTATGTATTTTTATAAAGAAACACATCACACCCATGCATACTCATGCAGAAATTGCTAAGGAGACATACAGTTCACTTTCTTTTATGAAAGCTTTGTTCAGTTGCTTATGCCATTGCCAGCCTGCCCTGGGGGCTACTGCAAGCCCACATGCCCACTGGCCACTGCACTGACCTCTTGCACTACCAGTGTTTTGCTGCAGCTGTGGCATACCACATCATCCATTCCAGTTCCAGTCTTTGGAGTCTCCCTGTTCAGGAACACAGGAGACTTTAATCATTCACTCAAATCATAAAGAAGGAGACAAACTTGACTCAGAATTAGGACTGGGGTCCTCGGAGCCTCAGGGATAGTGTGGATGCAAAAAAAGGACATAGATATTCAGCAGTTTTAGCATGCTCTGGAAGTAGGAACACCTCTAATACCAATGAAAAACAGCATTTATATAACTGATTCACAAAATTTTGGGGATTTGCTTTAGAAGTTTTTTTTTTCCATTGTTGGTCACCTGTCAAAGATATATCTCCTTTTTTCTGATCACTAAGACCACATCTTCCATGATTCTTTTCACAATTTATAATAATCTACAACGAATATTTTCTATAAACCGGTAGCTTCTTTTCTGCCCCATATTCACAGTTCCTGTCATTGGACTGGTGAATGACCTTTCTAGTAAACAGTGTAATGTGGTTGTTCCCTGAATGAGTGGTTAATTCACTAATTCATTAATGCACTGTCATGCGTGCATGTACACACATATATGCAGTATAATTTACAGTTAAAGATGAACTACATTGCAAACTTCAGCACCAGGTATGATTTAATTTACTTTCTTCCCTTGCTTCAGAGGGATTCTGAAGCACAGTCTTAGATGAGCTGTGTTCAAGTGATAGAGCCAGAAAAAAATGTTTTTGTTAAATTAAGCGGGGCCTTTGTCTTGCCTTTGACTCCACTGAGAACAAAACTATTTTCCTTTTAAGAAATAAAAGCAGAAGCAAAGTCATGTGCAAATCTGAAAGGATTATTAAACAGAGAACTCTTCTGGGGAGCAGGGAATTGTTTGCTGCTGGTGTTCACAATGGCTTTGTCTTCTGCAAATGTTCTTGTGATTAAAAACTGGCTCAACCAAATGATTATGAAGTGAATCAGTACATATTTTCAAGAATATTTGGAATAAATATATTTGCTATGATTTCTGCCTGCTGATAGTTATGACTCCTCTATTTTTGCAGAGGAACTTTTCATCTCTTTATAACAGTCTCTGGGCATCACTGGACATTTTTTTTCCCAGCAAGGAAAGCTGCATTCTCCAGCACATGCATATTGGTATGTGAATATCAGCGTCATATACTTATGCATGTGTATAACAAGAATTTCACAGGATGAAATAAGGGCATATCTATATGGTGCGTACACCAGTCTCCCTTCTTCCCCCAGTCAGCTCCTGGTCAGCGCAAAAATCAATTCTGCGGACTGAAGATACCATTTTCCCCATGTAACGTGTATCTATAAAGCAAATTCCACGAGGGGGAGCTAGAAAACAATCTTTCACTAAGCAGGCTATTAAAACTTCTTTTAAAATAAAGTGGCAGGTGTATTACATGTTTCTCTTATCAACCAGAATTGATGACTGAGTTGCTGATGTATGAAGTCTTCTGCTATGATGACTGTTTGTTGTATGGAAACATCAAGTCATGCTTCAGGGCCTTGTAAAGATTGACAAAAGATTGAGCCCACGTGTCCTTCTGGTGCCCCTGGGATTGAGCAGCTCTGTAGGCTGTGTAGACCATGGTCAGCACTGTCCTTTCGAAGTCTTCTTTCTTGAGGACCCTTGGGTAGGTGGACAGCCTGCTACTCAACCTGCGGATCTCTGTGATGCTCTTGGGAATAACCTCATTGCAGATGGTGTCAAACTCAGCAGCCTTCCTCAGCGAAGCCAGCTCCTCATCTTTGATGGAGATTCTCTGACTTTTGTCAATGTCAAGCTCCGCTAAAAGAAACTGGTACAAAATCAGAACACAGAAAGCTATTTATCTTCTTCAAGAGAGTCTGGGCAGATTAAATATGAATTCATGACATGTCTTTAGGTCTTCACTTTAGTCAAAAGCAAAGACTACTTTTGTCAAAAGTAGACAAACCTCCCATAGCACTACCTGAATGTGCGTCAGACCAGAAAGTCTCTGTGTAAATGTTGCACTCAGCTCTGAGCTGCCTACCTGGGAAAATTAGAGACAGGCTATGGACAAGGGAGGAAGAGGGAAGAGCAGCTACTCTTCTGTTGTCTAGAACAGGCAGATACTGCTGTTGGTGCCACGTGGGGAAAAGAGCAATCAGGGATAGCAGCTTGTTTGGGAAAGGCCATTTCCCACTCCATCCTCCACCCTTCTCCCCCTCAGGAACAGCAACACTGGTTTGACTCTCTGTAAGAGAGCCCATTTATTGTTGTTTGGCTTCTCAGCTGACATGCCCTGCTTGGACATCCAATCCCAGACCCCTCAGTGTGGGGAACAGATAGACTTGGCATGATTACCTTGTTCAGATGAGCTGTTTTCCCTTAGCTAACCATATGAAACTCTTCCAGATTGCACACAATCTGTATACACCTGCAGGCTCTACTAGTGTGGAAGCAGGGACCTGAACCATTTTGAAGTGAAACTGCCATGCCCTAGGAATTACTCTGCAATAACTGATGCTGGTGGCTTTGATAATTTGGTCAACTGATTTGGGACTGAAACTCGGATGAAAGGATTTAAATGCATTATGTGGCTAATGCATAATTGTTCTGGAAGTTACTTCCAATGGAGAGCCACTGGCTCTGCTTTTCACTTCTCACGTTGATCAGCTAGAGCTCATGCCTCCTCTAGTTTGCTCAAGTATGTCAGGTTGCTTTCTTCTTTATGCACCAGAAGAGGTGAGTTTGACATATATATGCCTAGTCTTTCCCTTCTGATGAACTACTAAACCGTCAGCAATGGGTCTATGGCTGGAATAACTAAAGATAACATAGAAAGAGATAATGGATAACCCCAGTACAGACAGTAACCCAGTCTTGGTTAGGGCTTGAGGTACTGTTTACTCCCATATACTGTACCTCATAAAGCAGGACCACGTCTTCCAGTGAGTTTTGTAGCACTGGGTTAAGAAAGGAGGCTGAGGACCTCTTCAGTCGTTGAGCAGCTGGGAAAAGCATAGCTGGAAAACAAAAATGGGAAAAGAGAAGTTTCAAGTGGCCAAAACTGAAAACACCGAGGACTTTTCAGTAATAGATTCAACCAAATAATTGCCTGCTGTAAAAACTTACTGTAAAACATGACTTCTCATTATAAATGTAAATAAAATGGACCACATGGACTGCCTTGACAGTAATATGCTACGGAAAAAGAACAGCTGTTTGCCCTGTACCTATATAATGTCTAACACAGCAAGGTTATAATCCAGGCCTGGGACTCTGAGATATAGCCACAGTGTAATGAAAATTATAATTGCAGGATAACAAAGCTTGACATGTATGTCTTGACTCAAGGCCAGGGGAGAGAATCTGCGAGGAAAATCAGTACTGATCCTACATAAAACTGCTGTTTACCAGTCCATTCTGCCTTGAAACACTTCTAAGACCATGTATTTCTCCTTATTGCAGATGTCTGTAAGTTGATCTGTCATTAGCTGATGGAGAGACCTCTCCTCCAGAGAGCAGATCACCTTTCCTATCCTGATCATATGTATCTGGAAAGAGTGATTCACTCTTAGGAGATGGCAAGGTCTCTTCATTGACTCTTGAGTGAACCTGTGGCCAGCTTAGGCCAGGCAGCTAAAGTAGGTGAGGTGAATCCCAGTCTCTTATGACTTAAATGCTACACAGACTGATAGGTAAATATTGCTCAGTCTAACATAGTCAGGTATTTATTCACTGCAGTGAGGTAGAATGCTTGTGGTATTGTGGGCCTGAACATTTGGGAGTATAGGAGATGTGATGATGCTTAACAGATCATCTGAGTGCTTTGAGTTACTATAATTACTCCTTAGGAAGTATAAATTTCTTCTGGAGTAGAGAAAAAGACTGTTTTGTTTAATATTATGTGTATATAAATCGATTTTGATAGTCTGGAGGTATTTTTTTCTCCCTAATATTTGAGGAGTTTTTAAAAGATGTGCCTGTTAGTTCATTTTATCTTAAACTTCACTTCTCCACTTTAATTATTGTTCAACATTGCAGAAACTTGGAAACAAGTTTAAAAAGAGGAAAAAAAGCATCATAATTCTATGATTATGAGTAACATTTATCTCAACTGATTGGTTTTATTTCTGAAAAAAATCATATCATCCTTTATCTACTGGATTTACTTTCCATGAAATATTTCTGAATAGTTCTTTTTTTTTTTTTTTTGAAGTTCTTGTGATGGATTTTGCTTACTTCTTGTAGAAAAGCATGACTGAAGATCATTTAAAAATCTCTCTGTCAGATATGCATTTTTTTTTCTGGAGCACCTGTAGTTGTTTTATAGAAAACCACATATTTCCTCAGATGATTTTTATCTTTGTTTACCCAAGCAGATCACAAATACATAGTTCCTTCTAGACTATGTTGCCTCAATGTAGTCCTGTTTCCTGGGCCATTGCCAACAGCTGACTTTAATAAAGTTTGACTTGTTAATGATATTTAACTTCTGGTGATGCAAGAAGGAAACCAGGCACCAAGAGATTTAGTTAATCAGCATCTTTACTATTTGTCATAAGGAAAATTAATTGTGATAACACCAGGTATAAAGTAATTCATGCTTGACTCAGCAAAGGGTATTTTGGCCTTGAATTCATTAGGGAGCATAATATAGGTAGAAGATCTTGTTAAATTGCAGCATACATGCTGAAACTGGATACTGCTAACTGCAAGTAGGTACTTCAGTGGGGTGTGCCAGACATTTTGGCATGATACCTCAGAGCTAGATTTTACATTTTGAATCAATATGATTTGAGATTAATACTTATTCAAAGAATGGAAAAATATTTGCAGAATATGTGACTAAGAGCCTAAAGGTGCCTGACGTGTCTAAAAGGACTTGCTTTCTACTATAGCTTTTCTCCCGCTTGCAGTCTTTACCATCTGGTCAAGCTGAGAAGATGGTGAGCTTGGAAAGTTCACAAATCACCTGCAGGCTCCTCCTTCTCTGTGCGAGTGCCGGGGTTCATGCCCTCAGTGACGATGTCCGTAAGATCTTGTCCATTTGCTGCTTCGCAGTAACTGTTCCGAGGACCACCAGAGGGCAGAGCTGATCCAAGGGACAGGCATCTCCGTTCCTCAGCTCACCCTGTCCCAGTAACACCATTGCAGGTAACACTTCTTAGTCCCTTTCTATCCCTTCCCTTTCTATCTAGCCCTTCCGATCACCTTTCTGGTCTTGGAGAAGGGAACTCAGCACTGCTACAGCCTGGTTTCAACCCTTGCAAATGTGGCTGATCAGCAGCAAGCAGAGGATATCCCTCTTGCTTAAAGCTTTGCTGCGGCAGACTGGAGCTATGCTGTCGTTTGCTCTTGGTAGTTGGAAATGCAATTGAATGTACTTGAAATTTCAAGCACTTTAAATTTGTATTACTGGGAATTTGAAGCTCTAATTAGTAATCAATTTGCAGAAATCAAATCCATAATTATGACAATTCATTTTTGTCTCTTTTAGATGCCCTTTCAATGGAAACAGCCCCTGGATGCAGAATACTGACACATATGCAGATGATTTACATCTCACAGCTTTCCTGAGCCATGGAAGAGGTGTCTGTGGTATCTTGCATCACTCTTGTCATGCTGATGACTCTTAGGTTTTACGCCATGTGCAAATTAGTACCATGGGGCTGAGTTAGGGAGTTACCAGATTCAGATGATCACTGTTCACCTAGAAAAGCCTCACTTAAAAAATTTTGCCTTTCCTGAATTGACTTAGTACTGAGCCACTTGCTGAATCACAGGTAACAGTTCTGCAGGAGGTTCCTAACCAGCTTTCCCTGGGGATTAGTTTAGGGAACTCAAAGAGACAAGCTGCTGTGTTGTGAGAAAGAGCTTTGTGTGCCTATCAGAAGTGTATTAGCCTCTGTTGGGACTGGGCCAGCATTGACTCCCTGAACTCATTATCTTGTTCCCAAAACATAGGAAACTTTGTTACAGTGCTTGCAAACCCTACTCAGAAACTCCTGAGCTCTGTCCTTATTTGTCATGATGATCAGATTTTCCTGCTTCACATTTTACCTCAGTCCTTCCCTCTATGCCCTGTCACCCCAACTGCAATGGTCTCCATGAAATTCCATGTTCCTCAAAGAGTCTGTGAGCATTCCGGACACATTCTGACTTTTGTTGCAATAACTTACCAGGTATGTAAATTTAGCACAAAAGCTGAGAGAGAAGGAGTTACTGCCAAACTCTGCATTTGGAAGTCATAAATTCTTCTTGAAACTTTTCTTATGACCTTCCTCCCACATTTACTTCTAGCTCTGACGTGAGCTAGCTGTACAATATCAAAGAAAAACACAGCAGTATTACTATGATTTACCATCTCTTTCCCATTTTCTTCCCTAAGAGAATTTCCCGTGACACTAATGATTAATTATTTTATAGGAATATGTGAAGCAAGTTGCATATTTTTATAGTGATGATGCAGCTGATTCATTTCAACAGCAGTAACTGTTAATGCCTGAAGAGAGCAGATCTAGGCATCCATACTGACAGAGAGCCCAATCCAGTGCTCACTGAAGCCAGTGGAGATATACCTATTGACTTACCATTTTTACTTCTGTTACAAGTAAAACTTGAAGCAAGAAGTTTCAAGAGACCTCCAACTGAGATCCAGTATTTTCCTGATGAGAGCTGGTCAGTCTCATAATTAAAAGCTTATGATTTACCAAGATGAGGTAGAAAATATAAGAATTTCATTACTCTCACTGGAAACAATTTCTATTTTATGTCCGTGCATTATTGAGTTCATTGTCCTCCAAATCCCTTCTTCAGAGAAACCCTAGGAGCACTCCTTTATCTGATGAACCTTGTTGTCTGCAGAGGCATCAGGATGGGAGGCAGATGAGCACAGTGTCCCTGAACAAGCTGACCATCATCCTGGTCACCTGCTTGATCCAGAATGGCTATGGCTAGGGTGCCCTTGAGCACACCACATCTGTCTGAAGCTGCTAATCAGTCAAGGTGTCTAGTCATGAAGATGGCTTAAAAAGCCCCCTCTAGATACAGTAAAAAAATGTAGACATTTCCTTCACTGGTAGATTGTTCCCTGCTAGAGCCTGGCAACTCTGACAAATCTATGCTGACTCAATTCTTGTTCTCTTTTTGAGCAAAAACTGCAGCAGCTTTTGCCAAGTTATTGGCTTGCATCTAACTATTTAGCACATTACAGCTTATAAATTACTTTCTTGTTTAAATGTAATATCAACTATGAAGCTGACAATAGCGCTATTTGAAAGCTTTTTTTTATCCTTCTGAGGAACTGAGCAAGAATTTCCTGGACCTCATTAGCCACATGATAAATGTTTGTCATCCTTTTCCACATTTTCTATGTAGTTTCACTGGTGAGGGGATAAATGCTTGGTTTTCTTTTCCAGTCCACACTCCTGCTCCTGATGGCTAATTCTTGCCAGTAAGTACACAGCATAGCTGCAGAAGTGCTGAATTATTTGCGCGTCATCAATGCCCTTCTTCTCCTATGCCAAGGTGTCAAGCCAAGAGCATGAATCAGTGATGACCATCACTTCAAAGTGTCTGCTTCTACTGTCAGATTGTAGCAGCAATTTCCCAAGGCTTCAGGACAGAAATTAGGTTTAATTAAAACCATGACTCAGTAAAAAAATGTTTTGTTTCATTTCAGGGCCATGGAAAAAGGCTATTTCATGGCTTCAGTGAAACCCCTTTCATGAAGGACAGGGGCATAGAGCTCAAAGGACTTGTAGATATAAACTCCTGATTTTCTGCAAGCAGAGCAAAGGACATACACCTGTTGGGGCAGAAACAGGGTATTTGTCCACCTAGAGTTGACCAGTGAGCCAGATTCAGTCTGCAGGTTGCCAGTTGTGTCACTCTGTCTTAGATTATTTGGGCCTCACTAGGAAGAAGCTAACCTCATGGCTTTTTGGGACAAGCTGCTTATTTCTGAGACTATGAAGCAGGGAATTGTTGCACAGGCAGCAGCAGTTCTCATTCAATCAACTCCTTTATGTACTTCCTGAACGTCCAACTGGGATTCGCAGGGCTCTGCGAAACCACAGTCATCCCAAACCACCATAAGTATCTTTTTACAGCAAGCTCACAACCACTCTGTGGTAGTAAGAAACAGCCATGGGCTCACTAGAATGTCTAGCTCAGTCTTTCATAGAAAAATTTTTCCTTTCTTCCCCAACGCTTTTGAAGCTATGATTCCTAAAACTCAATAGAAGTTAATGCATCCCATATTATAATGAGAACATTTTTCCCTATTGGTTTTATTTTTAATACTAAAGTAGAGAATAAAAGTGATTACTACACAGTAGATGCTCACTGCTGTGAGTGTGTGGATGGAAAAGAATATCCCTGTTGCCCTCTACATGCGAGGAAATGAAAATGTAAAACTTCATAGTTTGTTGTTCATAAAGACATGACGACTCATGTAAAAGACTTTTTCTATAAACACCTTGGCTATTTTTTTGTTCTGTCCTCTAACTAACCCAGAGAAATACAAGAGTTGAATTTTACTATAAGTGCTGTGATTTTTTTTCCTGGACTAAAAATTATGTGACTAAATAAGCCAATAACAAAATTTCATCTTCTGCCTTTTTTTTAAGCCAGTTTCCTCAAGACTCAAAAATCTAACTCCTATCCCAGCCCTTTTACATTTTCTGTTCATCAAGTAGAAGCATATGCATAGTGGTGTCATGAAATTTCTCTGACTGTCCAGGATTTGCACTAAATGGATATCAGCACACCCCAAGGATCCTGTCAAGAGAAGACATTAACTGATAACCTGATAACATATTTTTTCATTAACAGTGCTTTTTCATTCCAGGTGAAGTTAAGCATTTGCCAAAGCAGATGAACAGAATGCTGCCCGTTAATTGATTGTATAGGCAAATGTAGGTGCCATTAAAATGTCCTGTCAGAACTATGATTGATCTAGGCTGCCCTGCAGAAGACACAAGGATGTGTCTCACCTAGCATATCCCTGAAGAATTTTTTGTTTCATATTCCTGTTTGATTGCCTTATTTATGAGGATTTTCTGTCAGATTGGGAATATATTATCTGTAAAGAGCCTTGTTTCTGCAAGATAACTCTTCAGTGGGGCTTTTTGCTGAGTAGGTCCTTTGCTAGAGTAACAATGCACTATTATGGATTTAGTGCCTCTGGCTAATTGTGAAATATCTGTCCTTACCAGTCCTGAATCACTCAAAGTCACTAAAAATTGTGCCGCTCTGAAAAACTTCCTGCTTTGCATCTGCATTAGATGTTGGTGTCAGAAGCAGTGTTGGCCTATGAGAGGTGGGTATTGGGCAGTGAAAGCATAACACAGTCCACAAAAAAGTATAATGGAAATATGCGATGAGCAGGTTTAGACAAAGTAATCTCACACTCCTTCATTTTGTCCTGCACTTGCCTTGTCCTTAGAAAGATGCATGTACAGCAGTTGTGTAAGGTGTTTATACTCTGTGTTGCAATTTCTGTCATATCTAGGTGTAAAATTTGCCTGAGGGATAGAGATGGAGTGCCATCAGGCATAGCTTCCTTTTACTTCCTGACATTTTGCCTTCTATCACAAAACTGCTACATCTGAAAGCATCAAACAGATTAGCAGAAAAAAAGAAATGGAAAAGTAAGGGAACCTGAAGGAAGAACAAGAGTGATAGAAATAAGAGAAACATATATAGAAAGAAAAAAACACTGCAGTATGATAGACTGGCTTCTGCAACCTTTATACTGCACTGTAGTTACAGAAGTAGGTCTCCTGACAACAAGTGCTATGAAAAGCCTTGTGCATTCCAGCTTTAAGGAATTAAAATCTGTATTACTGGGAGGTGAAATTCCAGTGCTCTTTAAGAGGACAGAGCAATGAAAAGAGCAATGGAAAAGACATTTTCACAGAGTCACAGAATCACAGAATGGTTGAGGTTGGAAGGGGCCTCTAGAGATCATCTAGTCCAACCCCCCTGCTCCAACAGGG
>JAWLRI010000083.1:1077388-1095927 GCA_034781795.1 Crypturellus tataupa
GTGGGAGTGAAAACACCATCGATGCCTTTCTCCCCAGGGACTCTTGTCCGTGTCTCCTGAGAAAAGTGCTGTCTGCAGCTTATCTTCACTTGGTGTTATACTGCTTTTTCTTTCATTTTCAGATACCCTGATACATTACTGCTTCCCCTTTCCACCATCCACTATCCATGAACTTCACCCAAACCAGAGCCACTTTGCTGGAAAACAGTTTTACTAATAAAAAACATGTCTGACCTGGAAGAAGATTTAACACTCAGTGTTACTGCAGGAAACCAATTTATAGAGAATAACTAATATCCTGGCCTCATTCAAGAGGGTGGCAAAACTCCTTTAACCTCAGTAGCAGCAGTTTCCACCCTACAGTGCTTTTAAAGTTTGAGAAAGGAACAGAGCTGGTTTGCACATTTCAGATCCAGACCAAGACACTTGTACAGCTGATGCAGGTGAGGCTCCCCAGACCTGCTGCCCAAAGGGTCCATGTGTATCCAGTAGCTTCCCTGTTTCTCAGGTAGACCCAGCTCCCTCATATAGGGTTGTCTTGAGCAGAGGGATAGCACATGGTTTTTGGGAGCACTGGCTCAGTGTGGATGCAGGCTGGCTGTGCAGGCAAGCGCCTGTATTCACCTCTGCCTTTGGGTCCTCCCCTGCCACGAAGCATAGCACTGGCACTGCATGCAAAGTTAACTGCACCACCAGTTTGTGAGAGACCTCAGCCGTTTTCATCTTGCCTGTAGTAGTTTCAGTAAACAGAGGTTCTGCAGTCTGGTGATGCTCATTCAGAGCTGCTGCCTCTCCTTTCAGCGACACTCCTTTCAGTGACAGGATTTCATTCTGCCTGAGATGCCATTACCCTCCTGCCAAAAGCTGCATGATCTAAGGTAAGAAAAGAAGTGCTTTGTACTCTAGAAACAGAACGCAATCACCACTGCTACCAACATCCAAGATGATGCGTACGCAGTCATCCTGAAGAGATCTGGGACAAGTGACTTGATTATTCCAGGCCTCACAATGAAAAGAGATATTTTCTTTCCTTAATTACACTGAAAATTCCTTGTAGGAAGAATTTTGTTTATTTATTTATTACTGTGTTTGTTTGTGCAATGTCATGTACAAATAAGGTCTCTGGACAATCAAGCAAAAAATCAGGAGAGTACTCAGTGTGCTCTTCAGCTTTTATATGTGAAAATGAGTTATTTCATTTAGAACTGAACCTCTCTTGAAGCAAACACTATTTTAACAGCAGTTGTTAAAGATAAGATGAAGAGAACTATTTCAGTTTGAAATTGTAAGGAGAGATTAGAACGGCAGTAAGCACCTCTGAGTTAGAATTTGGTTGGGATGTAAGTAACTGTGATCAGAATCCCATGATAGTTCAATACTTGGCACTAAGGAAAATAATAGAAAGAATATTATAATCGGCAGGATCTTAAAAGAATACCAAAACAGCAGAGAGTGTCTTACTAGTCCTCATGATATTGGGATCTACAAAATCTACCTTCATTTCACACTTTTAATCTAGTCTAGTGCATATTGAAGAACAAAAGATTTCACCCCCTTTTCTAAAATTGCTTATTCAGCTCTCATGAAAATTATATATAGTCTATTTATTTTTAATTATTTTTATTAATTTTTAATTCTGATAATCCATTTATGACCACATTGGCTGTAAGATTTAGCTATTTGTGGTTGCTTCCTGTTGTGAAAAGAGCATTGGAATTGCTCAGATCCTTCCTTGCTAATGGTGTGACTGTTTTTATAGTGTACTATATCCACCTGCGATCTAAACTAGAACAAGTCTAGTCTATCCTCCTTTTTTTTCTCATCAGTTTACCACTATTCCCATTTAAGAGATTAAGAATTTAGAAACTTAAAAATTTAAAGACCTTTTTAAATATTCCATGCAACTCCAGCCCTGCTTAGAGGCAGTGCTTATTCCCTCAGGTTATTCCGTGGTTACATGACTGTCATCTCCCTGGGACTCCACCTGGAGTCCGGACCCTGTTCTGTGCTGCACAGATAACCTTCCTTGGCACTGCCTACATCATCTGGACACTGCACTCTGCTCTCACGTAGATATCCTAATATCCTAGCTCTTTCCTTAGCTCATTGTAAATTCTTTTCTAGACCTACCTGAAAACAATTATTGTTTGTTTTTTTTTTCCTAAAAAAATTCTCCTTCCTACTTTTTACAGTTGTTGAACATTTTGTTTTTTAAGACTTTTTTGTCCAGCTCTGTGAAGTACATTTATTTTCCTCTTTTCCTCTTTTATGCTCTTTTTAAATGGAATTGAGGAAATAGCATAGGCATATAGGCTGTCTCCTTCAGGCTATCCTGAGGCTAATCCTGAGGTTGGGAATTTCAATCCCAGTCCATTTCAGGAACTTCTTCTCTCTCTTTACTAGTTGCAGTTCATAGTGCAGTAATAACTTGCACCATATAAATGAACTCACAAACAGGACACTCCAGCTTACGAACATGTACCCTCAAGAACTGGTACAGAAGAGACTCAAGGAAGACAGGAACAACCTCCACCGAAGATCAAGCGTTTTGCTAGTGCAGCTCCAGTGATGCCAGTGGAATAAATTCAACAAACAGGGAAGTTAGGGCAGTTGAGGGAATTTTCCAAGTGATTGTGTGGGAGTCAGTGAGCAGAAAAACTTTGTATTTTCTCCATAAGAAGAAACATGCTTTACACAGTCAAGCATTGGCAGAGATGGCTCTGTTCCATAGTATTTCATATCTTTCACAGTTTCATGTGCAATAGATATTTTATGTCTTGGATGACAACGACTGTATGGAAATTAAAGGAGGCTAAATAGATGTTGTATTTTTTAAAGTTCTTGAACCGCGTCCAGCTGGTGTAATTAATTTTTATTCTTTGGTCAGACCTTTGGAAAACTCAGCATGTCCTAGCTAAGCCAAAACTGTGACTTGGCACCCTAGAGGCCAGCTGAGTGTATGTATCTCACCACTTTTGGAGTAATTACATGCTGTGTTCAAGCCATATTCCCTCACTCAAACAATCCAAACCAAAAGTGTTAAGTAAGCATTGCTGTCAGCAGTGAATCCTAGAAGCTGCTAAAGAAGAGACTGCCCTAGGTGTAATAGCACAATATGTGATGAGGTGGAGAAGAAGCAAATAATGTAAAAAGGTGTGGGGATGCAGTACATACCCTAACATTCAAGGAACTCATCGCTTGTCCATGCCAGCAGCCTGGTAGACGCAAATGACCAGACACAGAATATATTAAACACTGCATCCTCTTAAAATGATTGGCTGGTTTTCCAGCATCAGCTAGAGTGACTTTTTGTTATCCCTAGTCCTCTCTCTCTTGGCACTGGAGAGCAATCAACTTTCTATACTCGAGCCTGTGAGCAGCAACAACCTGCAGATTTTGTGACTCATGTAGTCACATCAAATTTGCAAGCTCTTGCTGCTGCAACACTAGAGTGAATACTGGAGGGTCACACTTCTGTGGTGAAATCCAGGGCGGGTAAGCATCCCATCTGTCCAAGGAATCCCTTCTGCAGACATTCCAAAAAGAATAAGCTGCTCCCTTGACACTGTGGAATGACAACCTGACTTTCGCTGAAGGCTAGAGAACATGTACAAAGTCAGGTATGTAGACAAGATAGACCTGGATGTGACTGCAATAAAGCACGAGGAAGGCCCAGTACAACCGTTCCCCAAAAGTGCGAGTCCTTGGTGATACTAATATAGTGGCTACCTTACCTTTTTCCCCCTTACTTTTCTGACAGCCAAGTGAGAAGAGTTCTACTTTTTGTGCCTTTCAGCTTCTTCTCCAGCCCCCACTGACATGTGAACATATAATTGCATCTGCTCTCCAAGAAGCTGCAGCCACCAGGAATCACATTGCACATTCATTCTCCAAGCAGCTGCATAACAAGCATGCTCCTGCTTGTGTGTCATTTACTAGAATATGGGAGCTCCTAAAGCAAATAAAATACTGCCAGTAGAGATGAAATGTACTAATGAAGACTTCTCTTAGCATTTCTCTCCAGGGAGCAAGCAATTACTAAAACATGGAGAGTAAATGTCTCCTCATTATGCTGGTACATTTCAAAGTAGCTTGATAAAAGCAACCGAGTGTCAAGCACTGATGTTTGTTCAGGTTACCCCAGCAGTAATTTTATTATTATTATTATTATTATTTGTTTTTATCAAAGGATGGGATTTGTCCCTTGATTTCAACAGGACAAATATCTACAAATATCTGGACTTCTTATTATATTCATTTGAATGGGTATCACCTCACCTCTACCTGGCAAATGGAGATGTCACTTGTTAGAGTTCTAATTCTATAATTTCTCCCAAGACGTCTGTTCAACAAAATCCACCAGGGCAAAGCCTATAGGAGGCTTGAGGAAAACAGAGATGGTAAGCAAAATCATTTCATCACCTTAGGATCTTCTCTGTATTATTTTGAAAAAGGTTATCCCTAAGGTCTTATTCCAAAGCCCATAGGCTTTTCCTATGACTTTTGGATGGTGGGCCATAGCTGGATCTAAACAGGTTGAGGACTCTGTTTGATTTTAACACCAATTTCAATGTTTCAGGAAGGATAAAAAGGGAATTGTTCAATTTTCCTACTAGAAATGCTTTTTCTCAATTTAATAATGCTCACAAAGGCAACAAGAGGTAGCACAATGGAGCTCCCTCTCACTATGCAGCACATGCGTGTTCATCTTTCCTTAGGTTTGGCTTATTCAGTTTAAACAACTGCTGATAATTAAAATGATCCCTTTTGCCCTGCTTTTTCTTTTGTATACAGCCTGGACTGCTAGTTAAAATAGAGATGATATAACAATTTATATTTCATTTCCATCAGACCAGATGCTGACCTGTCTTTGCTATTCCAGTGCCGAACTCAAATCAGGACTCAGATCAGATGAGTTTCCATTTTTTAAATAATCTGCTGTCTCAAAAGACAGAATAGATTTTTCTGATTTTTCCTTTAAATGATAAAGGTGATTAAAAATGGACTTTTAATGCTTGCATGGATTTCTTAGAGGGTTTTGTTTTTTAATTAAAATGAGTAACGTAGCAAAAAGAAAGAATATCCTTAAATTGCATGGTGATAATTTTATGAAAATAAAACTCTTTTTGTTTTCTCCACAGATAATATGTCCTCATTCTGCCAAAAGGTAGAATTTTTATCAGATATACGGATTTATTTATGATTTATTTCTTTCTAAGTGTCATCACTAGAAAGACAAACTTTTGCTGAGGATTTTATAAGGGCGATTACTACTCCTATTATATAGTCACAGAAAACCAAAGCATATGCATAGTCATCCAAACAGCTGGTGCAAAAACTAGGGAAAGAGACTGCCATTCTCAGTGCTGTCCGCGCCCTGACAGCGCTCCCAGTGCAGTGGTTAAACATTGTTAAAGCCACAGGATTACTCTGTTCAGTTACCTCCTGTTACAAAACCCAAACCAAATCTAATGCACAAATTAGAAAGCATCATGAGCAAGAAATGTGTGTGTGTGTGTATTTGAGTAGGTTGATATAACAAACTTCATTTCCTTTAAAAATCTGTGAATTTCAGTATTAGTCCCAAAGAAATCTTCTGGGAGGTGTTTCCTTTCTCCGTTTCCAGCCGCTCTACCCAGCAGCCACAGAACCTCTGCCAAATACCAGAGGAGGCAATAAAAAAAAAGGAAAGGACATCATCACTAGCTTTTAAGCAACTATCTATCTCCCGTGCAATCCAATAGTCCCAAACTGCTTCACAGCTTGCAGCCACCCACTTAAATTTAAGTATATCACCACCAGATATTGCTGTACTGGTAGCTGAAACCTGATAATCATCTAGCAGCTTTCTCTATGTCGTGTGCACAAGTCCATTGGGTTAGGGTCTTAGGTGTTGGTAGGCATGCCACACACACTAAGTATTGTTGTATTTATGATTAACAGATATCTGCCCATTGGAGCAGTAAATCATGCCACCTGCAACCGAAAAGGATTTGCTTTGAAAAGTCAGGAGCTGGAATTTTTATTAATATGGGAAAAAAAAAAAAAAAGTACTAGGAAAGGAAAAAAGTGAGAAAGAAGAATTTGGTTCTTATGGTTTTGTTCCTATGTATTGATATTATAGTTTTATTTTTTATGCATGTATTATTTAACTAACCTGGTATTTAATGGAGAAAAAAGATCCATAGATGGGAGGGACAAAATAAAGCAAAATGAAATATAGCTTCAGTTCAATTCTATAGACTCAAAGTTTTCCCTTAAATAGGTTTTCATGTTTAAATCTTACCTCTGCTCCATTTGTAGGTCACAGTGGCATGAACACTGTAATAGAACAGCAGCAGCAGCAAAGTCTTCCAATGCATCCTTCTCTTTAAAATAAATATGTCTAGCTATATCCTAGATGTTATTTCCTACCTCTCTTCTTCTCGGGAATATAAATGACTTTTCCTCTCCCCCACCCCCTTTGAAGGAGGAATCTGTCCGTTCTTCTGAGTACAACTGAAATCAATGTGCAGCTCCTCTCCCAAACCAAGCCTCCTCAGGATCAGGAATCCTACTTTCACAGACAGACTTTGTTTTTATTCACATCTGGAATGACTCATGGTGCATGTGAGTTTGCTGGCAGTCCTGTGAATAAATATCATTACATTTTTGTAGCTGAGTTTCATTTGTTAAATCGGCCAGTTGGAATTTATTTTTGTCCAAAAATCAGCCACAACAGTTTCATTTAAAAATGCACTTGAACACTAGGTCATTCACTACACCTCTGTAACAAGGGGGCTACAGTCTAACCTGTGTTTAAGCTGAAATCCTTGTCTGGGATGATGTACAGCTACCCTTGGACGCCTAAGACAGGGAGTGGGACATATGCACCGAAGGAACATTTTGCTACTGTGATTCATATAATTGCTCCTTTATTAGGAACATATAATACAGTGCTTAGAATTCAGTTCTGTGAGACAAGGACTGCCTTTGCCTCCGTAAGGAAGGGAATGGATAGGGAAGTTGACACCCTTAACTGGCTCTCTTTAGGGGTAATACTGGAAATCTAAAAAATCCTAGGAAAAAACTGCAAAAGTCAGGCTGAATGTGAAGGGGTAATGGTGAACAAAAAGGAAGCAAAAAATATTTTCTTGCTGACATTACCCTCTGCCATACCTTCGAAAAGCCTAACCCAAACTGTAAAAGCATTTTTCAGACCAGTATTGCCACAACAAAACAATTAGTGATCAAACTCCAAAATAACACCAAACAGAGCTTCGTTTGCTTCGCTAGCCTTCTATTTGGAGACTCTTTACACACCAACTCGAACAATGCCTCTAGGTGCTCTGCTTTCCCAAAATCTAACCATAATTTTAAATGTAGAGGAGGATTCCAGAATAGTTCTGGCATTACCAATCCATAAAAGACCAGACCAAAAAGTATGTCGAGCACAATTTTCTTATCTCCTCTAACCTTGTTTTGAGAGACACTTTCGACTCCAACTACAACAATGTTTCCCTGCTTTTCCTTCTGAATTCCGAAGAAGGATTTCAGGCCAGTGCTGCCGATCCCAAGCCACTAGTCGCTCATTAGAATAAACACTCTCAGTAGAGCTTCCCTTGCTCTGCTAATCTTCCTTTGAGAGACACTTTCTACACCCACTGCAACAGTGCCTCTACACTACCTGCTTTTCTGAACCCTCACCCTAATTGTGAAGAAGGATTTCTGGCCCGTGCTGCATCTGACAAGCCACTAGTTACTCATTCCAAAAAGCACCCTGAGTACAGATTTCTTTGCGCCCTTAACATTTCTTGAGAGACTCTTTCCACACTCGCTAAAATGGTGCCTCTATTCTCTCTGCTTTTGTGAACCCTAACCCTAATTGTGAAGAAGGATTTCAAGGCCCGTGATGCAACTGAAAAACCACTAGCAGCTTGGTGTAAAAAGTACCTTGGGCAGAGCTTTCTTTGCTCAGCTAACCTTCTTTTGAGAGACTCTTTCCACACTCACTAAAAAGGTGCCTCCATGCACTCTGCTTTTCGGAACCCTAATCCTAACTCTAAACGTGAGGAAGGATTTCCATCCATTGCTGCCACTGACAAGGCACTAGTTGCTCATTGCAAAAAGTACCTCGAGCAGAGCTTCCTTTGCTCCCCTTTACTTCTTTTGTGAGACTCTTTCCACATCCACTACAATGATGTCTCTACGCAGCCTTTTATTGTGAACCCTAACCCTAACCATGAAGAAGGATTTCAGGCCCTTGCTGCAACTGACAAGCAACTAGTCGTTTATTGCAAAAAATATTCTGAGTAGAGCTTTCTTTGCTCCGCTAATCTGCTTTTTAAGTGTTTTTTTCCACACCAGCTACTACTGTGCCTCTACACTCTCTGCTTTTGTGAACCCTAGCCCTAACCCTATTCATGAAGAAGGATTTCAGGGCTGTGCTGCTACTGATAAGCCTCTACTTGCTCACTCCAAAAAGGACTTTGAACAGAGCATCCTTCGCTCCACTAAACTTTCTTGAAGAGACACTTTCCACACTCACTACAACGATACCTCTATTCTCTCTGCTTTTGTGAAACCCAGCCCTAACCCTATTTTTGAGCAATTATTTCAGGGCCCCAATGCCACTCACGAGGCAGTACTCGTTCATTCCAAAAAGTACTCCCAGCAGAGATCTTTTTGCTCCGCTAAACTTCTTTTTAGAGACTCTTTCCACAGCCACTACAACGGTGCCTCTATTCTCTCTGCTTTTCTAAACTCTAACCCTAACCCTAACTGTGAAGAAGATTTTCGTCCCATGCAGCAACTGACAAGCCACTCACTCATTCCAAAAAGCACCCTGAGTAGAGCTTTCTTTGCTCTGGTATCCTTCTTTGAAGAGACTCCTTCTACACCTACTATATTGGTGCCTCTACGCTGTCTGCTTTTGTGAACCCTAACCCTAACCCTAAATGTGAGGAAGGATTTCCAACCTGTGTTGCAACTGACAATTGACCAATTGCTCATTGCAAAAGTTACCTTGAGCAGAGCTCCTGGTGTTCCATTAAGCTTCTTTGAAGAGACTCTTTCCACACCCGCTACAACGGTCAGAGCTGTGCTGCTACTGTGAAGAGCACTAGTCTCTAATTCCAAAATGAACTCTGAGCTTTCTTTGCTCTGCTCACCTACTTTTGAGAGGCTCTTTCCGCATCCACTACAACTACACTCTTTGCTTTTGTGAACCCTAAGCCTAATTGTGAAGAAAGATTTCCATGTCGTGCTGCAACTGACAAGCTGCTACTCGTTCATTCCAAAAAGCACCCTGCATAGGATTTCTTTGCTCCGCTATCCTTCTTTTTAGAGATTCTTTCCACATCCTCTACGCAGTTTTTTTTTGTGAACCCTAGCCCTAACCCTAATTGTGAAGAAGGATTCCAGATTCTTGCTGCAACTGCCCAGCCACTAGTCATTCACTGCAAAAAGTACCTTGGGCGGAGATTTCTTTGCTCCGCTAGCCGCCTTTGAAGAGACTCTTTCCACACCCACTAAAACTGTGCCTCTATGCTCTCTGCTTTTGTGAACCTTAACCTAACACTAATTGCAAAGGATTTCCAAGCCCTTATGCCTTTTCCAAGCCACTAGTCTCTAATTCCAAAGAGCACTCTGAGTATAGCTTTCTTTGCTCCGCTGTCCTTATTTGAAGAGATTCTTTCCACACCAACTACAACAACGCCTCTACACTCTCTGCCTTTCTGAACCCTAACGCTAACCCCAATTGTGCAGAAGGATTTCGGTCCCATGCTGCAACTGAGAAGCCGCTACTTGCTCATTCTAAAAAGAGCTCTGAGTACAGGTTTCTTTTCTCCACTAAACTTTTTTTGTGAGACTCTTTCCACACCCAGTACAACTATGCCTCTATGCTCTCTGCTTTTGTGAACCTTAACCCTAACTCGAATTACGAAGAAGGATTTCTGGCCCCTGCTGTCATTTCTAAGCCGCTATTCCCTAATTCCACAAACTGCTCTAAGTAGAACTTTCTTTGCTCCACTAACCTTTTTTGAAGAAAGTCTTTCTACATCCACTATAACTGTGCCTCTTTGAACCCTACCTTTAACCCGAGTTTTGAGGAAGGATTTCATGACCCCATTGCAACTGACAAGCAACTACTCACACATTCAAAAAAGTACTCTACGTATAGATCTCTTTGCTCTGCTATACATCTTTTGAGACACTCTTTGCACACCCATAACAACTGTGCCTCTATGCTGTTTGCTTTTAGGTTTAGGTTTAGGTGAAACCTAAACCTAACCCTAATCCTGAAGAAGGATTTCTGTACCGTGCTGCAACTGGGAAGGGCACTAGTATTTAATTCCAAAAAATACTCTCAGTAAAGCTTTCTTTGCTCTGCTAACCTCCTTTTGGGACAGTCTTTCCACACCCAGTACAATGGCATCCCCACGCTCTCTGCTTTTGTGAACTCTAACCTAATAGTGAAGAAAGATTTCAGGTCCATGCTGTCACTGATAAGTCACTAGTCACTCATTGCAAAAAGTTCCTTGAGCCAAGCTTTCTTTGTTCTGCTAACCTTCTTTTGAGAGTTTCTTTGACCACCCACTACAACAGTGCCTCTACACTCTCTGCTCTTCTGAATTCTTAACCTAACCCTAACTGTGAAGAAGGATGTCAGGACCCGTGCTGCCACTGCCAAGCCAGTAGTCGCTCACTGCAAAAATACTCTGGGTAGAGCTTTTTTTGCTCCACTATCCGTTTGAAAGATGCTTTTCACACCCACTACAACAGTACCGCTACGGTCTCTGCTTTTGTGAGTCCTCACTCAAATTCTAATTGTGAAGAAGGATTTGTGGCCCACGCTTCCACTACAAAGGTACGACTCGCTCATTCCAAAAAGTATCTAGAGCAGAGCTTTCTTTGCTCTGCTCACCTTCATTTGAGAGACTCTCAAATGAAGGTGTGCCTCTATGCTCTCTGCTTTTCTGAACAGTACCCCTAATTCTAATTGTGATGAACAATGCCAGGCTTGTGCTGCCTCCTTCAAGCCACATGTCGGTCATTGCAAAAAGTACCTTGGGCAGAACTGTCTTTGCTCCACCAACCTTCTTTAGAGAGAGTCTTGTCACACTCACTACAACAGTGCCTCTTCACTCTTTGCTTTACCTGCCCTTAACCCTAACCCTAATTGTGAGGAAAGATTTCACGTCTGTTCTGCCTCCTTTAAGCCACTACTTGCTCATTGCAAAACGTACCTCTAGCAGAGCTTTCTTTGCTCTAACACTTACTCTAACCTGGTCCTTAATCCTAATTGTGAAGTAGTAGTTCAGGCCTGTTCTGTCACCTCTCTCAATTCAAAAAGTACCTCCAGCAGAGTTGTTTTTGCTTTGCTATCCTTCTTTTGATGGGCTCTTTGCACACTTACTGCTATGGTGTCTTTATACTCTTTGCTTTTCTGATCCCTAACACTAAACCTAAGGCTATTTGTAAAAGGGCATATGTATAGTATGCTTCCCGCTGCCAAGCCAGTAGTCATTCACTCCAAAAAGTATTCTTAGTAAATGTTTTTTTTCTCTGCTATTGTTCTTCTGAGGTTCTCTTTCCAAATCCACCACAGTGTTTTCTTAGTTCTATCTGTGTCTCGGAATGCTATCTATAAGCTCTACTTGTTGAAAAATGTGTCAGTTCCTTGCTTACACTATCATCTGCCCCGTTTTTGTCCCACAGTTTTAGTGCTCCTAGCATGGTGATCTTGCCACTACTGTCCATCGTTTGCCAGCCTTTCAGTACACACACTGTGTCGATGCCTCTATACTCTCTTGTTTTCTGAAGCCTTACCCTTATTGTGATGCTGGAAGCCCTTATGCTTGTATTCGTCAGCAGTGATTCAGCCTGCTGTCCATATTACAGCTTCCCGAAGGGAATTCAGGACATTGCTAAGTGGTACTATGGCTTCTTTTATGGGTATAACGTATTGTAGTAACAGCAGTTTTCTATGTGTTGGAACAGATGCCTTCAAACCTGTGCTGAAACTGACTTTATTCTTTTGTAGGTGAATGTAAATCAGAAAGAAATCCACAGCCATCAGTGAATTTATGAGGGTTTAAAATTGGCATATATGAAAGAAGGCTTTAGCTCTAAAGGTATAAATAGAAAAAATGAGAAGAAAGACCAAGAACGGAAATGACAGCAGGCACTATGGTTCAGGATTAATGAGGATTGACGGGAATGCACGGCGGAAACTTGTTCAGCTCCTGTCTACCTCGTGCCAAGTTATGGCCTATGCTACAGCCCTTTCATTATTCTGAACACTAGCTTCAAGCAGCACCAGCTGTAAAGGAAGAAGGAGGGTCAAATAAGGTAGCCTTGCCTGAGGCGTCTCCGCTTCTTTTCCTAATATACAAATTTTCCTACAGTCAGACTGCCTTAAGTTACTGCCACACTAAGGGCACATGAATGTGACAGAGTGCTTCACATGCCAAGAAGAAGGCAACATTCTAGTTAACTAACTCTCTATACTCTTTTCTTACTGCCATAGCAGTGAGTCTGAATACAATGTTAAAACATAAGGTTGAACTGATCTCACTCAAATGTGTTGATTCAGAGTTGTATATCTGGAAAAAATTAGTTTTTAAGTTTGCTAGAGAGGATAGGAGAGAAAGCGAGAGAGCCCTTATTCCTACTTAGAAGAGAACCATTAGCCCTGCTTAGCTCAGATACATCACTTAGATGGAATGGGTTGCTTATTCTTACTGGGAACCCTTCTACTAGCAGTGTTTGAAGAGTTATATTTAGTTACATCTTAGTTTTGTTAACTGCCTTAATGCAAACCCTCTAGCATCCAACATAGTGGATATGTGTAGCTTTGCTATCTGAACTACATCAGCTACTTTTGCATGAAGATCCAATATTGAGGTTGGGGGGAGTGGGGTGAAGAATATGTTTGAAAGAAAGGTAGATGAGGGAAATATAGTGCTTAGAAGGTGCACTGCAGCTTGGGAAATAAAAAAGTTAATGAAAAAAATCAAAATCCTGCAGGGTAACTAAGGAATACATTTTTAGTCGTGCTTGGGGGTAGAAGGGGAGCCTTTTGCTAGGCTATATCACTTCATTTTTCACATCTCAGAAGGAGCAGCCATAATAGAGAATGAAGTACTTCAAAATATCTCCACCTCTTTCTAAACCTGAGACGAAACTGTTTTGCAGAAAAATCTGTGCTGGATGGTCCAGCTCTTCTCCTGTCTGTGTGCAGCGGCACGACTCCACTGCTTAGACATTGCCATTGCTTTGCCATGCATCTCACCTAAAATGGGAGAGCAGAAAAATCCCAGGAATTTTTTTCCAAACCCTTGCTTTCACCTGGAAGTGCAGGAGTAAGCACTGCAGCAGCAACAGAGGAGCAACAGCTGAGGGGGGTTAGTGGGACAGGAGACACAGCTGTCACAATCACAGAATCGCTGAGACTAGAAGGGCCTTTTGGCGATTATCTAGTCCAACCCCGCTGCTTAAGCATGGTCACCTAGAGCATGATGCCCAGGAAGGGCATAAAGGTCAAAGCGGTATGAGGGCATGAAGTGATGTGAGACCTCTCATTCTTTAAGACCCTAGAGGTGCTGCTCTGAAGCTACATTATCTGTGCATTATTTATTTATTTATTTATTTATTTTTCCCTGGATTTCTCTGTGTTTCCTTAATCTGAGCCTGGCTTTGGGACTGTTATCTGACCTTAGTTCTGCTATCTGAACTCAAATGTAAACCCTCCTCAACTGTGGTTCAAAACTCCATTCCCCAGTGCAACTTTAGGACAGCCCAGCTTTGCCTGCCTCAATACAGAGCAAATTTAACATTAAGATTGTGATTGATGTACTAATATGTGTTTTCTTACAGGAAATTCAGTTATAAATATACCAGGCCCCTGAGAAATAAGGAATATATTTCCTCTGTGGCATCTCAGCAAGAAGTGAAAATGCCTCTTCATGGATGCACACATATACAAAATTATATCCTCTCTATTAAAAACAAAGCAAAAAAAAAAAACCCAAACAAAACAACAAACAAACAAACAAACAAAACCTCCAGCAGAATTCAGGACCTAAAACTTTCAAACTTGCTCAGGGCGCTTCACTATAAGGTTACTATTCATTTGACTACTGTATTTTATTATGTAGCAGCCCAATTCTAGCTCAAGGCAAATTCTGCCTTAGCTGCGGGTTTGAATCACTGTAAGTAAAATGAAGGCAGAAACTGTATAGAAACTTTCACTGCCTATGAATATTAAATACTCCTAAATTGTTTGAAATTATCAAGCAGAAGAATTTGGTGGTGGAGTATTCATCTTGAAGATGTATCTGCTGGGCAAGCATGCCATGATGCTGAAGTCAGGAGGCTGAGAGCTGGTCTGCAGACTGGGCAATACAGAAGTCTGAAAGCAGCATAATGCTGAACACGGTCACAGTTATCTGAAAGTGAATATTTATGCTTTGGCAATACTTGGAAATTTAGAGCTGGAAACTAACTACAGCATCTATTCATGTGGGCCAGTGAGAAACTGGCACTGAGAGCCTTCCAAAACATGTGAATTCTTTCAGGTATAGGAAAGGAGTGAGTAACTTCTGTCTCTAGGAGGTTGTTTAAGGTGAAATTTATGTGACTCAGAAGCATGACTAGGCTCCATAGGAGTGTGTTTTCTGTCTGCTCCTCCATAGCAGTGACCATGCTGTCAAAAAGTCTTCACACTTTTGAGTATTTTTAAGAAACGTAGAAATGGGATAGCCAGAGAAGAGCTGATGAACACCAAACCAGGAAGGTGCCAGCTGTCTTCCCATGGTCCATGCACAGTGAGGGGAGAGAGATGGTGGTAGCACTCAGGAGCTGTTTTTTCCTCCCCATCGTAGATATTCACATACAGAAAAGACAACTTTTGTCATCTGGCTATTTCCCAGCAGGCTTTGTATTTCCCAGGGCATGTGTTGGGGAGACTAAGGCTTCAGGTGATTTGTCCCTATATGTCATCTTCTGGTAGCAGTTCATTGTGTAGAATAACTTATGACTTGTTAGTTGTAGAATACCTATAGAAACCAAGCGCTCATCCTTCCACTCCTCTGCCCGAAACATAACCCCTCAGTTGACACTGTGCTGGTCATACAGCAGTAGTGCTATAAACCAGAGCAAGGGCCTTCCACAAGAGCTCAAGCAGCATCCTGATAATGATGAACAGGAAATAAACAAAACAAGCAAAAAATAGCTGTACGCAAGTTTATGGGAGAAGAAAATAAGTTCTTTCAAAATTAGACTACTGGCATTTGAATCTCATTTGTGATGGCTCTTGCTAGCCCTTCCTGCAATAGTGGTTTGGAGGACAGTGTCGCTGAATTTCACAAGAGGATAGTATGAATCTTATACAGTTTTATCCTAGATTTGCACGTTTGAAGGGACCTTGAAGCATTTTTCAGCTGTCTTTCTGCCCCAGAGCTCTCTCACTACCTTGATATAGCTGCCTGGGCTCACATTGACAAGGTCACTTAGATGCTGAACTGATTCTTTACAGACTTACATTTAAATATCCAAGATTTAAATTCTGCCCATGCAGCTTTGCAGATATCTGAACTCCTTGTGTGTCTAAGCTTTCCGTGTGAAATTCTTTATATGCTTGTATAACTATGTCCATCCTAGAAATATGGAGAAACTCGTTTCCTATTTCATATATCAAATAAAATATTTACTAAACTAGATGACTCTAAGTGACCCTTCTCAAGTTGTTGCATGTTGCATATCTTTTTTTTATTATATCTAAAATAAATTAGGGAGGAAAGGGCACACTTTTTTTGCTCTGTGACTTGATTGTTTGAAAACTCATCTAGTTTATTTTTACCTTGATTCAGAGGCTTTCTCTGCTTGAGGGTATGAGAATATGTATCAAGGAAAGGAATTTTAAATCTTAAGTTACTTCTGGGATGGAGTTTTTCAGCGCTGTTGTTGAATCTGTCACTGTCTTCAGGAGGTATCTACGTATTCATTGCAGCAGAGAGAAGGGAAGTGAAGATTACCCTTTAGCCACTGGTCATGGCACTGTCACAGGAAGCGCAGGTCTTACCACTTTCTCTGTTATTTCATATTTTTTCTTAGAAGAAGAATCATCTGGTTGAAAGAATAACATTATAGACAGTTGATTCATATATGGAAGATGAAAATTCAAGTTTCCTCAGGAAGAAGATGTATTGGAACACTTTTTTTTTGCACCCTAGTCAAGTACACTAGCTAATTAACTAAGAGAATCCCCCTCCTGTTTTAGAAGCCAAAAGTAAGGCGAAGATTTATGTTTATGAGTCTGAACAGAGACAAATATCTTCCACCAGCCTGAAGCTCCAAAGAGATACCAAATTCAAAATACCTTTTTCTCCCTAGTATTTCCCCTTGACTAGCTCCAATAACTAGTGTTTCAGCCTGTGTTTATGTGAATCACTTTCTCGGACATCAAACTCTATGCACTCTCTGCGCTCTACAGGTAAAAAATGGGCTTGCGAATACTGTTCAGAGCTAAGTTAAGCATGCTCAGAGTAAGCTAACCCACAGCTTCTCCTGAATCTAGTCTTTACAAAACCAGGATGCTAGCGTGACCGTTTTGGTTCAGTTAGTGTAACATTGTATGAAAAATGAGGATTATAATCTTCTGCCTCAAATTTTTATGAAAAAATGCAAGTTTGTGCCCCGTTTCTCCTGTTTCTTTATCTGTAATTTTTCAGTCCTCAAGGACAAGATAAGGTGGTGCTGGTCGCACCAGCCTGCAGAGAGAGAACGTGGAGATACAGCAGTCAGCATACCCTGACGATCACGGAAAGCGGCTGATGGGAGTATGTCTTCTTTCTCTCCCTGTGCCTTATACAATACAGACTGTTAATTTTCATTTGTGCTGCTGGGATGGTTGTTGATATATCCAGCAACACTTGCCACACTTGAGGGAAGCTATGCTGATCTACATCAGCTGATGAGGATGTAGTTCTTACTGGCTAGTGTATTATAACCCTTTTGGTAAATTAAATTTTTTAAAGATTCCAGGAAATCTATTTGTTTGCAACTTTTTGGCCTGCAGACTAAGCTCCACTGGCATGAAACCAGGGTAAACACCAAGACCATAACTTGCAGTTAAGCAAAGAAAATGCAGTTAGCAGTGCTTCTGTAAGATGGAGCCTGAAATGAAGCAGACAAGAACTCCGTGTCACAGATCACTGCTAAAATCATGAAATAAGGTCAACTATTTGGAGAATTTCCTGCCTTGAAGCCTAAAAAGGTCCCTAAACACAGCAGTAAACTTTCACACGTCGCAATTTATGATTAATTCCTCAGCAGGAGCAGAGGAATTGGAAGAGAAGCAGAAGCAGAGCAGCAGAAAAAAAAGTCTCTTTAGTAAATAGAGCCATGAAATGTTAAATCCAAAAAGAAATAAGAAAAGAGGTTGACAGTACAAAGTCAGCATGACTAGTGCCACCCCCGAAGCAGAGGAAAACACCAAATGATAAATACAGACTCAGCATGAATCGTTATTGTCAAACCATTGTTTTCTGAAAATTTTCTATTTTAGATAAAAATATGGTGCCAGACTCATTACAGTTTGTTGAAACTGTGGAAGTGTCCTTAGTAAAAAAGTGAAGACAATTCTCTGGCTAATGATTTTACTATTTTACTATTAGACCAGGGTCACAGTGAAGATAGATAGGTTATGTGTTGATTGTGTTACAGATGTAAAGGAATGCAGTAGGATTGAGTAAAGAGACAAACAGGTGGGATTGGGATGAGTGTGAATTATATATGGGATGAGACTGGGTTATATGAAGAGCATGACAAAATAAGGGTGAAATTAGGAATGACAGGCCAGATGCAGATGGGATTATGAAATATCAGGATACACAGAGCAGTTTGGGATAAAAGGCCTCCAATAAAATTCAAACCAATGGAAGCACAAAATGTCACATCTCAGTTATTCCTGCTGTGAAAACTTCCTCTGAGAAGTGCTTGTGCGAGACACCACACTTCCATTCCCACTTGTTTGTTGCAGATTAGCATTACTGTGACTTCAACCCTTTCTTTATGTGCTGAAGTAAAGCCTTCCAGATCTCCCTTTCCCCTCCAGCAGCCGCAGGAACAAATCAATCAGGTGCACAATGGGTGATCTGCAGAACAAAAATATGAACTTAGAGATAAAACCCTAATATGTAGACAGAGCTTTCAAACTTCTTCACATTCAGAAATTACAAAGCAGTTGTATTACTACTGCAAAGGAAAATCTTGATTGTTTATGGCTGTCTGTATAAACCACTTAAAACAAAGTGATAGTTTGCAAGTGCATCAAAAATCCACCAAAATGGGAGGCCTGGTGTGTGTCTGGCACTGTAGAAGCACAGCGCATGCACAGACCTTCAGGGATGCAATAGCTCCTTTTCTATGCTGCCACTACTCTTTGTTGTCAGTTCTCAAGAGAAGTAATAAATCATTTTCTAAAGCAGTAAGATTTCCCAATATGGGAACAACTTTGTGGCCAAGGCCTTTGAGAGGATTTCTGGGACCCTTCC
>JAWLRI010000083.1:1101844-1114408 GCA_034781795.1 Crypturellus tataupa
TAAAGGTCTTGCTACATAAACGTCACCTTTCGTAGCCTCCTCTAGGATTTCTCATGTGAGCTTGATCAGCAAGGACTTCAATCTGATGCCCAGGATCAGAGCTCAAGGGCAAACCAGTTTTCTGCCATGGAAATCTGTCTGTCTCACTCCTGACTAGATGCAGAAAGAGCCATCAAGGACAAAGCTAATATAGACATAGTTTCAGCTAAAAAGAAGTCTGACTTTTCACTGCTATTAGAAGAGGAATAAAATCCTTTGAAATGGTTCTTGGTGCCAAGGCCTAGAACATGCCGGGGGCTCTGCAACTGCTCTCCTTGGGCTGTAGATGGGACCTGAGTAGCACAGACTCAGTAGGACTCCCATTTGGACCTAGGGTCTGCCTGGTGGCCAAGGGACCATGGCTGAGCTTGTCCACCATGATGGCCCAGTGGCCCTGGGCAGTCACAGCCCACTGATCCCTGGTGCTTGGTCAGCTATGGAATTCAACTGGGAATATACTGTAAATAGTAAAGTAAACCTTTACTGGACCTAACGGTAGAACCTTTAGCAATAAAGTGAAGCAAATTTATGCCAGCTGCTACTTACTCGAAAATGAAGAAAAAAAAAGGAATATTTTTTGTCTACTTCTTGCTGTTTTCTGAAACTTCAAAGTATGATGAAAATGAAGAAAGAGATTGGACTTTACATTACAGATACAGTTAAGATTGAATTTCATTTAAATGATACTTTTTGTACCTACTGAAGATTCCAGTCTTTAGGACTTCCTTAAAGTTTCTATTAGTTTTAGTATCAAGCTTTTTTCTTTTTTCTTTTCCTTTTTTTTTGGTTTTTGTTTTCATTTTTATGAGGTATGTAATGCTCCTGTTTCAAAGTTCCAATAAACTTCAAGCCACCAGTTTAAAGCTACAGGGGAAAAAAACAAAAGAAGAAAAGCTGTTTGAGCGTTGTTTGGATATCACATATAATCACATTTTTGAAAGCATATAAAGGTATTTCTAAGAAATAACTAGAATTTGAAATGACCTGTTTTTAATTATTTTCTTAGTCATGAAACATGATCTATATTCTGGACATTTGGACCACAAAAAAATCTATTCCACTCAATTTGCAAATTCACATGATTACTTTTATAAACAGTAATTATAAACAATACTTTTATAATACTTTTATAATGGCGACAAGAAGTCGCTATATGTGCCAGATGATCAAATAAAAATAGGAAAAAAATCGCTCCACAGATTTGGCTATCAGAAGGGACTTATTAAGCCTTTTAAAACGTTAATGGATTCTGAAATAAATGGAAATAACAAAACTCATTTAAAAACTATCTAAAAGACAAGTTGTTACAAAGAGAACCAAACTTTAAATAATACACTACTATTCTTATTTTTAGCTAGCTAGTATTGTATTTCCAACTGATTCATGACAACTTGTCCTCAGATCAAGGATACTGTATTCTGGCACGTCCTCCAGAAAAGAACAGGGTATTATAGGTACAGCCCGATCTGCCAAATGCCAGCACACAAGCACTCCAGGAGCAGCCACACAACACTGTTCTGTTCCTCACTGCCCTTGAACATCTGTACTGTCTCCTGAACATGCATGCTGATGTTGACAGTCTACTCATAAAATATGTGTGGATAGGGGCTAATAAAAACACTAAGACGGCCATCTTCAAATATATTAATTCAATAAAAACATCAAAAGAAACTGTGAAAGTCATAAAACTGATCTAGGACAAAGCATCAGTCACAGAGCTGAATCCAGTGACTTTCACATTTGCTCCATTGATACACAGTTGATTTACATCTTTAGCTATTTTGTCCTGGAAAATTCTGCAAGTTATGGTTTCTATATTTGTTCCAAAATTTGTTGTTCTTATTGTTATAACTACCCTTTACACCCTCCAAGTAACCAGAAGTCCTTGCCAAAGTGAAGCAACAACAAAGACAGCAGGAACATAACATCTATCGGAACATCACTGGCCAAAACTAGATGCACATGTGCCAGACAGAGCTTACCGTGAAAAGCTTTCAACCTTTCTAAATACAAGGAGTATCACTGCTGAAATATAACTGCTCTGTGTGTGTTAATTTGAAACGCTGAAACAAAAGAATAAGGAACAGACCAAGACTCAGAGCATACAAGCAAACATATTGTGACCTTCAGAGTAGCATATCCAAAGGATAAATGTAATGTCAAGGAACTAACTGAGGGTGCACGAATTCTTATTTTGTTCTCAATTTTGGAGCAAAATGCTTTCACAAAGTTCTGGCACTGGATATGAATAGCAACTGGCACCAGTTTTGCACAATGTTTTTGACTATGCAAAACAAACCTGGCCTTAGCTGCCACTCTGCTACTTTCAGACTCTGTGGCCAAGATTTATTCACCTCAATGATCTTTGTCTCATTAGCAAAAATTCAGTGCTTTATTTCAAAGCTGCCCCTACAAAGAAGGAAACAATCACAGTCTTTTTAAAACAGAGCATTCTTATTTCCCTCCATTATCTAGAACCAAACATCCCCAAGGCCTCTGAGGAAAAGGAATATGAATTAAAACTCTGGGACTGCTTGTGTTTTATTATTTCTGTTCACAAAGGCCACCAGCTTGATGAGCAAACTTGGTTTGCAGTTTCAAAGTTCTAGGAAGACTTTGTTAGAGGGTTATATCTTAATCACAAGCTCTGATAACTGAGTTAAAGGCTGAACTCTTTTTCATTTATTTAATAATTTAGCATTTCGATATTTGCTTTGATCTCTGATAGAAATATAGACTTGTTAGCATTATAAATGGTTTAGTACAGAAACAAAAGTAAGCATGGATAAGTTTTTTTTTTTTTGTATTTCTATCCCTGCCGTATACATTGTTTAAGTTGTAAAATCCTTATGTTTAATCTCTCAAGTTAATTAACTGCTCATATACTTGGCTCTTTTGTTTGTTTGTTTGTTTGCTGTGTTTTACTTATTGTATTGCAATTGCTAACCCCATTAGGAGAGACAGGAGAAAGATAATTTGTCATGCATTTCTGATGTATTAGAACTTCTGTGGTAATTTAGTTTGTGTTTCGCAAAATAAAAAGTTAAACTGAATGCCAAAAAATCTCCTAAGAAAATTTTGTAGCAATCTAGTCTCAGTAAACAATGTGTCACATATATAAACAAACTGTAGTAAGATTACAGATCAAGCTGGGGGAAGAATGTGACACCATAGAGAGGACCTCAGGCAAGCTGCACTGTCTTTAATACATCATTATCCTGGAGCTTTTCAGCAAGACGGACTGAATGAGGCTGCACAGCAGAGCTAAGACCACTATGAACATCAGCTCAGAATCAAGATTTACAGGAATACCTGAACATGGACAAATGTCAGACTAGGAGGTTAGAGCAGGTCAATCCTTTTATGTTACAGTTTTATGGCTCCAGCATAAAGGCTCTACCTTGTAAGAATCGCTATGAAATGAGACGTTTGAGGCTCTCAGAAACTTTTTAAGAATTATAAAAGTATGTGGGTAAAAAATGATATTATTCCATTTTAAATAAGAACAAGGGGTCATTGTATTCATAAGAGCTGGGCTGAAGTCCAAATCCCATGGTAAGCCTTTTGTCTGTTAATGCACTATTTCTAGCCTACTTTCCTAATGAACATAGTTATGTTGATGCAGTTCCCAGTAAAAGGAGTATGACTTGTGGGCCAAAAGATGGGTGAAGAGAAACTTTAACAGTTATGGGCTCCTTATGTTCTTCGAATTCCCAGCAATGGAACTGGTGTCAGGATTCAAGGTCATGCTTCCGACTTCATGAGCACACAGGGAACAGTCTGACTGGTAAACATCCTAGGGGAGACTATTATTTTGGATCAAATGACATCCCCAGTGACTGAATGACACCTTTCAAACCATAACATATCTTCGCTTTCCTTCCAAAGGGCATTTTGCTTTTTCCTTTTACAGGTTCTAGAAGTAGCAGACCATTCTTGATACCAGCTCTCATAACTTTCTCTGTAATGTTAGATATTTTTCCCTAATTTACGAGGTTCAAAGGACCAGTCTTCTCCTGAGAACTCAGCTTTCCTTAATATGAAAATAAAAACAATTCACCTTTCTTCATGGCAGTACAAAGAAGCCTGAATTATCATTCAAGATAAGTAATAAATCCTCAGGTTAGTTGCTTTAAAACAGAAATATCAGATATATACTGAAGTGTATATTGGGTTGCATGAGCCACCTGATAGCCAGCAAGTGGAGGAAAGACGTTCTTCCCTTCTCAGCACAAGATGTATCAGTATCGAACTCTATTGATAGTTGTGGAATTGGACAGGCGTTGTTGGCATTTGATCTTGAGACTGAATCAATCCCCTTTGGTGGCTTCCAAGAGGAAAATTGGCTGGAAGACCATGCTCATTGTTTAAAGCCACTCTGCTCATCACTGCACGTGATAGAAGTCATAAGGCCTTTTGTAAATATAAAACTTATTAATCATTCTCCCCAGCCTAAACCGATTGTCTTTAATTGAAGTCATTGCTAGGCTGATAGCACTACAGAGGACCATTTTATGATGGCAAATGTATACAACCCTTCCAATGATGAAGAAGATTCTGTTTTTTGTGGCACAAAATGGCCTTAGTGTTCCCTGTCTGGGATGGTTGTCTTTTAGGGACAGAAGAAGTGATTTTTTTTTTTTAATACACAGGAATGTAGAACATTTTTATCGCTCTCAGAATAAAATGGAGTAGGATATGATAAAGTATTAAGTGTAGATCTTCCTAAGCATTGTCTTAGATGCCACAGAATTGGACAAATAGCAGACGTAATATTTTGTTCCCTATGTTCTATTTGTATTCTGAGGATAGTTTAGTTGCCTGCCATATACTGTCAGGCTAATAGTTTAATAATTCTTTTACATGATGTAGAAGAAACATCATAAAGGCAGAAATAAAAAGAGAATATTCCCATCATTGCCACAGATCATAGGCTGGGATTAAAAAGTGATTTTTTTTTTTTTAAATTAGAGGGCTTGTTTGTTTTCATATGAAGCTTGAATGATACCAGAGTTGAATATGTACTGAACCATAACACTGAGAGGACATGATAAACAGCTGAGTAAATCTATTAGCTTACTTGAGACTGAAGCAGTGTGGGGAGCATCTCGTATCCTACTGCAACACCTTCCAAGCGAGTGACCTGGCCCCTCTATTGTGCCACTGCTGGCGCTTATTTTTTCACTGTTTGCCAAACCAAATAAGATTGGGCTCGAGTGAGATCAGGCTCTGCCCCTCTGAGTCCACATGGGCCTGCAATCCCCCCACTGGTGTGGGGCTGGGAGTGCAGCTGAGACTGGGGGGTGCAGCTGAGGAGAGGAAGGGGACGTGGAACTTTCCATTTGAGTGATGGGCACTTATTAGATCAGCTCAAACCTTATGTGTAATTTCATCCTCAAAAGCTATGGCTGCTTTATTCTGTAAATCACTTGCAGAAAAAAAAAAAACATTTTATTGCTTTTTCAAGTGATTCAAGCCCCTTGACAATACTGTCTTAAAAAGCGTTTTAGTGAGAAACCTTTACTGACACAAACTCCACAGAGGATTTAGAACAAAACAGGGATGCACACCAGCAAATAAACTGAAGATTGTCGTTCTCCGGCAGTGAGGTGTCTCTCTGTCTTTCAGAAGTGCGATGTCCACCACACTTCTTCATCCATTTTGTGATTTAATGGGAAGCAGCCACCCCCGCCTCGGGCCTGTCGCTTGTGTGTTTGATGTGGTAGAATGAAAAACTGTGATTCAAAACAAAATCTTTTTTTTTCTTTTTTTGGTTAAATAATTTCCTATTTTTTATCTTTTAAGTCTCATCTGTGTTCCAGGGATATTTGAGCTCCCAGATGTTTCCAGATGGTGTGTTTTATACACTTGGTTTACTGATCATTTTAAAGGGACTTTTATTAACTTTTATTTTCCTTTATCTACAGAGGTATCACTAAAAGGAATAGTGGTGGTAGACTTAGAAAATGTTTTCGGAAGGAAAGCTCAGGGACCACAATAGCAAATTCTCATAAAAGTTTAATTTCAATAAATGAAGTAGTAGAAGAAAAGAGATTTTTTTCTGCTGTGTGCTGCCCAACATCTGTAGCCACCGCTGCAGTATTCAGCACCTCTTCTTGTCCACAGATTTGAGGTAGCTAACAAAATATTTACAAGTTTTACCTGCTCTCTTCAAACAACACCAAAAAGGTGGGAAGCACAAGGCTTGAAATGACTCATAAGGTCATGAGTTAAAAAAATTACAGTTTCACATACACAGTGCAAATCTGTGTGCCTTTGACTTTTACACAGGGAGTCCAGTATGAGCATTTTTTATGTAACGAGGGATCACATCTCTACTCCATGAAAGGAAGAATTGAAAGATGGAAAGATGCTTAAACAAGAATTTTACAGGTTTATCTATTTTGGCTGAGCCAGTCAGTCTGGAATACTGAACTCAAAACTGCTTCATATAAAGGAGCACAAAACTGAAGTATCTATATATATATACACATTGTTGCAGAAGATAGAGAGCAGAGGAACTCTTGCAAGATCTGATTTTTCTCATGGCATTGTAAATGAAGCTGAACCGCACAGATATTCTCATTTTTCACAACCTGAAGGAAGCTCTTCTGGGTTTTGCACACAAATGGTACCTGATGCTTGATATAAGAAACATGTAGCTTCCTGAATATTGCAGAAGCTATAACCTAAGCAAAATCATAGGACAAGACTTCTACTCAACAGACTTATGTGATTTATTTCTAAAATGTATCTACTCTTACTATGACGGAGGCACTATGGAATAACCTGAGTGTAGCAATTCCTTACAGTGTACATCGCATTTAGTTGATAAATTTATAAAAGGTGATTTTTTATGAGTATATTGTTTTGTCTTAATGGAAGTTGAAAAAGACACAAGCTGGAAAAACATGATGATACTTCAGAGGGAGAGATAGGGAAGGAATAAATGCAGGATAATAGTCTATTTGCAGGTATTAAACCACAATAAGGCATATGCTCTGCCAATGCTGAAATCAGGAATCAGAAAAGCTGCAAAGCTGAGGAATCTTGTTGGGAGAAAGGTAAGGAGGACACAAGATTTTAAGCAGTCTGTTGTGACCCAAAAGAAAGCTAAAGGAGTTGCAGAAACAGCAAGTCCTAGGGTTCCAGTTAAGCATATAGACTGACTGGTTTTAAGGAGTTAATTTTAAATGTTGTGTTTTAGGGCAGACTTGCTACTTGGTCAGTCAGTTCCCAACCTTCTCAATAGGGTTAATTCCACCTCAGATGGACAAATTGGTCCCACCTCATGAGGATTCTGTTGACCATTCCTTCATCTTCTGGTGGAAGTCCTGACCTCTGGCATAGTGATAATTTATAACATCTGCTGAAGGTGCTTTGCATTCCTTTGTCCCAATCACTGATGAAACACAGTTCAGTCCTAACCTAACTGAATTGTTTCCCAATTTATTTTCATCTGATTAAATGGTATAGGTTTTAATGATGACTAGAGATATCTGTCAGTTTAGAGGTTTGCTGATCAGGATGACGATCACATCTCATTTTGACTAGCAGATGCCACACTACATTTTCCTCAGTCCCATTTCCCCCAAGCAGGCTTCTCAGTAGAGAGAAAGTATTTCGGATGAAGTTGGGTTAAATCTAAAATTAGTTGAAAACTTGGAAACTGAACAGGATATCCAGTGTTATTTAAACTGATGCGAACAATTCCAGAAGCCCTTCCCTTAGTCCAGTCTCTCACTGAAGTCAGTTATCGCTTAAAAACATACTTGTTTTCAGCTTTCAGACAGACTCATCCCTTACACTAGCTTCTAATCTGGCCTTGTTGTTGAGGTTCTGTCAAGCTGACTCACATCATTATTTAGCAAGAGAATTTTTCTTCTCTCCTTGCTGAAAATATGGTTCCAAAGGCACAGAAGAATGCATTTATTCCCATAAATCAGGCTGACCTGAGCCCTCAGGAAGCATTAGCAGAGTAATGAATGAGAAGCTGTAACGGGAGCTCCTCCCTCAACGGGCTCGGAGCTCAGCCATAGCCGTGGCCTCAGCTGCAGCGATGTCAGTTCCCGAGGAAAGCTCACAAGACTCTGGAGAGTAGAAAGGGGACACGTAAGGGCATCCACACTTACCGGGGTGGTGAGGGATGGGGAGGACTCCCCCTTTAGCTGTATCCTCTTAGGGTGTGTGTGTGGGGGGAATGTTGCAGCCCGGCTGTGTAGCTTTTTCTCTTCTGTTCATCCATAGGTGAATATGGCTCAAAAAGAAGCGTATTACAGAAATTTAGAGCCAGAAAAAATAAAAAAAGATATAATCAACAGGCAAGAAATTTGGTAGGCATGTTTCCTTGATGGGGGAGCATAAAGGAAATATACGGTCTATGAGGAACTCTGGAAAGGAAATATATGGTCTATGAGGAGGTCTGGGATATAGCACAGAACAACAGTGAATAGTGCAGAAATTTAGGTGTGGATTTGTGGCACTATAGCAATGCCCATAAGACATATACATCTCAGAGAAAAAGGTACTCCAGCACAGATTTTCAGCACAAATCTTATGCCCAAGCCCTGTGCTTGCTTTCTTCACAGAGGGAAATAAGTTCAATGAAAAATACTGTTTGTCTCGCTTGTAATGTCTGGCAAAACTGAAATCTCAAGCCACTCTGGCAAAGTACAGCCAAGGAAAATACAGTGGGCTACTTCTTAAAAGTGATTTTGTTTAATGGCTAGAGACAAAAAAACCTGACTGTTCGATTCATCCCTGACACTGTCTACAAGCAATGAGATCCAGGTTCAGAAAACAGATGCTGTCACCAGTGCGGAGCAGGAAAAAGCTTTCTGAGATGATACACTGTGGCTTGTGGAAGTTTTTAGATCTGAAATAAGGTCACCTACTTTTTCTTTCTAGTAAAGAAAAAAAGAAATGCCAGCAGGAGTTTTGACATTCTGATCTTAAAACCTTTAGGCGCTGGGTTTCAGCTGTAAGATGCCTTCTTGCCTTCATCTGCTGGTGCTCCCCCTAGGCTCACACTGGCCTAAGGTGATTAGAAGAAACCTATACCGAATGTCTGGAGCCCTAATTGGTTCCACGTGCAGCGTGAGCGCAGGCGAGGGGAAGCCAGGCAGCATCTCCTCCCTTCTCCACCTCATGGCACGCCTGTACATGGGGGGAAGGAGGAATGAAGGAACATAGCACATCCCATGTGAAGCGGTGCGCAGTTTTTTAATTTGTTTTGGTGTTTTAAACAACTGGGTACACAAGTGCAGCTTGTCACTGAGGAGGGCTGAAGGGAGATTTATTAGAGAGATAGGGGAGACAGGAAGAAGGTGCTGCTTTAGAAGGGAGCCTTCAGAAACACAGCCTTCGCTGAGCCTTCAGTACAGCTGAAAGTATCCTGAGGAAATTAAACGCTAAGTCCAGCTGGAAGTCAGGGGAGGTGAATATGCGTGGATCAGATCCCTCTGGGAGTCCAGACTAGACTGAAAAGACAGAGAAAAATCACTAAAATAATTTCATATGCAGACTTGTCAACAACATAAGATATATTTTAGATTTTTGAAAGAAGTGATTCTGTTATGAGAAGCAGCTTTCTAACCAGATATGGGATTAAAGCTCTATCCCAAGCTCTGGGAAATTCACAAATTGGATCCAATTTTGTGGCTTGGAGTTGTCTCAAGTTGAATAGCTTGGACTGGGAAAAGTGCCAGCAGAATGTCCATTGCCAGAAGAAACAAAGAGGAACAAGAGGTATGTGGTGTAACCAGTGCATATCACCTATAACTTATAATAATGAGAGAGGGATGGGTTTCCATAGTAAATATTTTCTCCTTCCTCCTAAAAACTTTCTGTCTTTTTACTAGCAATGCAAGTGGTCATTAGTGAGTCCCTGATGTCAGTGAATAAAGTCCTGGTTCAGCTGGGGATAACAGGAAGTAAAAATGATCCTTAAGCAAAACTTAAATATGAGGTATATTTTTAGAAAAGTCAAAACCAACAGGGAGGAATTTATAGTAAATATTCAAGAATGTTATTGCAGTTTTAGGACACTAGTTATACTATATATAGAGGAAGAAATATGTACAAGGAAATACAACATAGACAATGAAATATCTATGCTGAATTGACAAAGAGGTCATTCAGCAGTGGGATATGAAGTTACTGTTGGCCAAATTGGACCCTGATTCAAACACAAACATTTCTCCTCCCTTCACTGAAGTTGATGTTGTCACCAAAGGAAGCTCCAATGAATGTAAAAAAGTCCCTTCTCAAGCAAAGAGCAACAAAACCATAATGTGATCAGCGTATGCTTATTTAATGAATCTTTTTCTCTGTGCAAAAGAAAAAAAAAAAAGCTTTATGCAACATAGTGTAGATTTTAGATTTTTGGTTCTTTTCAACTTCTCTCTCTCTACTGAATAGCAATGCCAAACTGTACCTTGGTGGCTCCTTTTGCTTTATTAAAACCTTGCTGCATTCCCTTGCCAATAATTTTGATGCTATTAGAAACTGAAATGTTCCTGCATCAGCAAAAGCAAAAGCCCTGGTGGGTGCTCGGAGCATAAAGGCTACAACAGTTCATAGCCTTGCAGCCAGCCTTGGTCCATGTTTCCTTGAATGCCAGCTAGTGGCTAAGCCTCTGGGTCTCAAGGCGGAATATGGGGCATGGTTTGACGAAATCAAGGGGACAGTGTGTTGTTTGGCATTATGTCCTCTTCCTTGTGATCCCACAGGCAGGAGATGCTGTACACATGCTGCAAAAAGTACTTAATCTCTGTGTGAGTCAGCCTGGGCACAGTGTAACTGTGTCTGCCCAGTGCTCTCTCTGGGAGGGCTCTCCCAGCAGCAAACACAAGCTAATATCTTGGTTAACAGGGAATCTGGCACAATCAGGGTAGACCAATAGGTTGAAGAGTGTGTTGCTGGGGCCCTCGGTTTGTACTACACACAGTTCAGCTTTGGACTAAATGTGGTCTGCTCTCCTGAAACAAATGTCCCTGCAATCTGGTGAGTTTAAGTCCTCACAAGGACCAGTCCTTGGTTCATGTCCACCGTGACCTGCACAGCGGTGTGTCATGTGCACTGTCAGTCGGAGAGAGGATCCAACCTGCATCACTGCTCCAGATCAAAACTGTAGTGTTGTCCTGGCCCCAGTGAAGTCCTGACTAACTTCAGGTGTTTAAGTGAAACTCTAAAAACATGTGGTCTGTCCAGAGAGCAATAACCATCAAAAGCAGCCTGGAGTACCCGAGAACTAAAGAGCTCTCAGGATCTCCTTCCTCACTGTTGATTTCTAGGGAACAGAGAGCACTTCAACCCTCAGCACCTGAGCTTAAAGTACAGTGGTATGAATCTAGGCCTGTTTCCTGCATCTGACCTCATTCAAAATGAGTTCTGTCAAACACTTCAAACATATTGCACAAACCCACTCTTTATTTTGATGCTGGGCGTTCTCCTTATTTTGTAGCTAGCACGTTTAATGCAAAAATAACAAAACAATTCTAAAATTCTCCCTTTGATACTCTTGATGCTGTTGTGTCTAAAAGGACAGTTAATAATAAAGGGAGATGTCCTGAATCTTTCCAAACAGTAAAAAAGACAGATATTTATTTTGTAATATCCTTTTTCATTCCATTGCCTGACAATGCTCAGTCATTTTTCAATTTAAAGCATGTGTGTCCCAATTGGATTTTATGGGTATACTTTTTGTCCTAACCTGTGTTTTCCTTTCTATTCAAGTCAGAGAAATTTTATTTCATATTTTGTGTTACTTAAATGTCTATGGGAAAATAGGGCTGCCAATGAGATGTATCTGGCACTTCTTATCAAAGGGTGGGTCCAGCTCAAGAGGTCTGGGCAGGGACCAGATCACTAGCCCGTAGTTTAGAAGCTACTGAGGCAGGTGTGAGCACTGAGGCTAACAGAGGTGACTTTGAGATGGCTTCATGACAGCAAGGCCCTGGATGGGCTCTGCCAGAGGTAAAAGCAGTCACCCTGATAGCATGGAAGAAAGAAATGCATAAGAGAAGTAGGAGAAAAGGATAGCTCTTTTTCCCCCATGAATTTCTACTATCTGTGCTCTTGTTTGCTAGAAAACATCCCGCCTCTCTGCCTCTTTAATCCTTGTGTTCTCAACCCACACAGCTATACACAGCTCTGCCGCCTGATGTTTCTAGAAGCAGGACTCCTGAGCAACTGCAGTCCAATAACACTGATGTCCAAATGTTTGTTTAAGAAAGTATCATTCTTTCAAATTGTGTAAATAATCCAAGAATTAGCTGTAGAGCACCTGATCTCTGACCAGGACACTTCTTGTTATTCCTAGTTTTTCATGTGTACTACTAATATCACTGGATTCTTTTAGATACAAAGTTTCGCCTGGTTTGCCAAAAATCACAGTGACCGGAGTCCTTGTGATACGAGTTTTGTTCTGAAAATATTTCTGAATTTCTCCTTTTCCCTTTATTTTACTTTCTGTCCTTTTGATCAATTTGATTATTCTCTTCTTAAAAAATTCCCACTGTAGGA
>JAWLRI010000083.1:1122388-1152161 GCA_034781795.1 Crypturellus tataupa
CAGACATCAGAAAAGATAAATATAAGGGAAAAGAGTGGGAATCATTCACAATGGATGAGAAGTACCCAAAATAACAGTTTTTGTGGTTTCAGAAAATACGGTAGCCAACTACTAGCAGAGACTTGATTATTCTGTAGCACATGTAATTTTCCATACGATACTAGAAATCATTTTTGCCAATTCCTAGCTTCCTAGAAAGCTTATTACAAACCTGAGCAATAGGACTGGGCACATGCTCCTTTTGCTGTAAGGTACTTGGATGTACTAAGGTACATCCTCCTGAGTGTGACAGATATAGCATGGGAGAGAGAGAGAAAAAAAAAAGGAAATATATGTGATTCTAGAGAGGCCAAGTGGGACACCCTATAGTAGCTAAAATGGCATGTTCACTTAGCATACGTATTACTGCTTGCTATTAATTTAGGTGTCGTTACCTGCATTTGCAGAATTCAGTGTTGCAGAGTTCAGCCATCTGATCTGCACAATTTAGGCTAACAGGCCACTTTTTGCTAAAAGTCAGGGGATTTGCATTCTGTCAGATTAGATTAACATCTCTTTAAAAGAAAAACTTTCTGTTTTGATACATTGTTTGCAAATCTGGTGAATACTCTAGAAGAAAAGAGGAAGAATAGCCTCTAAATTTGCAGTTGACTGCATGGTCTCAGACAAATCATTTTCTCTCTAGAAAAAGAATCTAAGGTCTTGTTTTCAGGAGGAAACTGAAGGACACGAAACTCAAAGAGTGTTTTTAACCTGGAATATGGGAACTAACTTGAGATAAAAATTCAAATGGAGACAAGTTAGTGCATAGTCACAGAGGCATTGTCACAGATATTAATAGGCTTTTTTAAACCTCAGCTTCCGCAAATGAGTATCAGTTTTCTTCCCTGGCTTTACAGGTTTTACAAGGATTTAATTTTATATCTGTTGTCACATGTTAAATAACTTACAGAAAAAATATCTTTTCTTTTTTGCTCTCTGTTGGAAGTGAACTTATAAATGCACAAAGAGCCTATGTATATGGTGTATTCAAAAAGAGACGATATGACTTCACCTTGGGCTGGTAGACTCTAGTTGAAAAAATAAAAAATCACTAGTACTTGCCTAAAATGTATTAGTTTTAGCAACATTCCTACAAGTAAAATTTGCTAGCTAGGCTATCTGCAGAAAGAAAACACTAAAAAGAGATTGACATAATTTGAAATTCTATTTCATGATTTGACATGACTTGCAATTATGTTGTTAAATGTTGTAAAATTTTCTTCAAAGCTCCTCAGACTGGCTTAACTGTAAAACGCAGACCTGGAGGCAGTAGCTCTGGAGCTACTGGTATGGACAAGCTAGTGAGCTACCCTCAGGAAGGACAAGCATAGCTACAGGCTGGTATAAGGGCCTGCAGCAAGCTAATAGTTAAAATTGGCTAAGTTGTTTGAGGTTTTATTACTCAAAGATAGTCTCAGTACTCTCCTGCCTTAGGACAGGACTTCAAACTGCAGCAAATCACTATTGTGCCAACATTAACTAAAGAGGAAACTAGCAACACAGAGAAATAAGGAAAACACTAGGAATAGGCTGATAAAGCTACAAATTGGACAGCACATCTAGTGAGCTTCCCAGTAAAGATATCCACAAGGCCAGTACAAAAGCCACTGACCTGTATAAAATACCTAAAGGTGATATAATTAAAACCAGTATTCAATTACCAGGCACAGCCCTGCATTTCCAAGTCATTATGGAAATTTAAGAAAAAGGGGCTATATTAGAAAGAAAGGATACAAAATTATAATTCTTTCCTCCTTTGGAGAGCAAAAGAGTATTTGTCACGTTGCACTTGCCATTGCAAGCCTGGTTCATGAGACTCCCCCTTCTACAAAGGGTCAAGACCTGTGAGTTTATTTTCAGAGCAGAGAACTATCTTGCTGCTCTACACAAAATCTGCTCCTGGGAGAGTGGGAAGTAGTCAGGATATCCTGTATAAACCGATTCTTAGCTCAGTAACACTTCAGTCCAGCAGTTTGTCGACTAAATCTACTCAGAGGTAAACAAAACCAGAGTCTCCTGAAATAAACAACTGCAAAGAAATCCACAGAAATACAAAGAAATCCATATGTGTGAAATAATTGACCCTGTAGTAGAGCCTGTACTGCATTGCTCTGGCTTGTCATGTTGTGATGGCATTTGAGTGAATTTCTGTGGAATTCCTTGTGAGCGATGATTATGTAAAGGGAGATTTTGCAAGTCAAACTCAGTTTTAGGTAGCAAGTAAAACTAGCACTGCTCTTTCTCTCTCTCTATACATATGTTTTTCATCATTTACCTTTCACCTTGAGCTTGTAGCTGGACATTGTGTCCAACAGAACGCATGTAAGGGAAGGAGACGGGAAGAAGCCAGGGAAATTCCTTCTCGCAAACACTGTCAGACAGCAATCTGGAAGGACAGTCAGCCTCCTGATAGAGCTTACCTTAAAGGAGACCGGAGTTGCTTGGTCATGGCACTGGAATGCTAGACCAGTGTTGGTGAAATCGGAAAGTGGACATATGGAATGTGAACGGAAACATCCTGGCAATAGGAGAGCAACTTGCCTTTGCTTTTCCCCACTCTCACCTCCACCTTTTAAGTTCCCACATTCCTAAAAGCATGTATTTGGAGCCAAGGGGAAGAGCAAAAAGGTGAGGAAAGCCAGAATCCACATCGATCTGAAGTTTCATTAGGACAAGGAATTTGGGAATGGAGAGGAGGATGAGAAAGCACTGATACTCACGGAGGTCCTGACTACCGTAGTGTGGGACATGGAATTTGGAAGAGGTCATGAGAAGATGTGGGAGGTAGAGGTAACAGAGTGCAACAGAAAAGGAGAAAAGGGTCCAAAATACCTGCAGAAATGCAACCACTTGCAGAAATTGATTTTAAAGCCATGTATGTCTCTTTGGGAACCGGTACACATTTCTTAAGATGACCATGGGTGTATCTGACATTTTGTTTCACTCTTAGGAGGCAGCTTGTAGCTGCCTCTGTTCACTTTTGTTCTGATAAGGACCGGAGACAGAACAAGGATACATTCCCCAGTGCTTTTTCTCTTGCTAGCAGCTAGGTACAGAAAGTTTTGTTCCTTAGCAGTGTTACATTAACACTTGAGAATGACAAGCTAAGCAACCTAAAATTCTAAAGAAGACAATGTTTTATATCACGGTTACCAGTGTGTCTCTGTGTTCGTGTCAGAGTATATCACTGTTTTGAGATACAGATAAGTACTGTTTCTAGTGCCTGAGAAAGGGTTAGATCTTGGGAGCAGCTTAAATGCTTTTGCTCAAAGTCCATAGGGTCAAAGAGAGAATTTCCCTTTCAGGTATACATGCTGAAAATTGCAGAAGATAATCTACAGCTGTATCCTGCTTTGTCCTCAGTGCTTGCAGTGCCTGAAACTAAATCTACAACAAAGCATTTAGCCTTGAATCCCATGTTGATCTAGAGAGACATTGAGATTTATCTGTAACAAACTATTACTGTCCCTCTACAGGGCAAGACTCCTCTGCATTGGCAGCTCATACACACTTCTGATTGCCTCAAGTTAGGCACAGTGGAGGCTCATCTTTCCAAAGTTGTCCATACTGAGATATTTTCTTTTCCCACATGGGAAAAAAGGGTCTCTGTTGTCCATTGTCACACGTACAAGAGGTTTTCACAGAAGTTTCAGCTATACTAAACTCAACTTTGAATCTTGCTTGGCTTTTTAAAAAAGTGCTCAAGTATGAACACTAAGTAAATAAATAATAAACTAAATTCAGAGTACAAGTCATATTTAAAAAGCTAGCATATTACAAGATAGAAATATAAGGTAAGGTATTGAAATAATTTTAACTCAAACAACTGCATAGTAGGATTATGAAGGAAAAATGTGTAATTCCACTCAAAACAGCTCACTGGAAATTATTTTCATCTAATTTAGGGGCACATATACCAACCCTCTCTAATCATATCTTAATTTTATCACTTACACCACAGTAGCCTTAAATTCAGAAAGACCCAGGTTTTAGCTCTGTTTCTTAAATCAGTCTGACATAATTAAACCTGCAGAATGATGAAAGCTTGGCTTTGCGCAGTTATTGCCTCAAAATTAGTGCCTAGTCATCCCGAGATATAAAATTTTAATTATACTCTTTCTGACATACCCCCACTCAGAAAAAGGGACAAGGCAATCACAAGCAAGTAAACAACTCTGACCATGATGGTTAAGCAGAGAAACCTGGCTTTCAACTTTAGCCTTGTGGCTCCTCTTCATTTCCCCAAACCTTCCCTAAAAACAGAAAAAAGAAAAAAGAAAAAAGGTGTCAAGTTACTAACATACCAAAGCAAACAACAACAACAAACAAAAAAACCCTCAAATCTGCAAGTCAGAAAGGCTAATAACTAGCCCAAAGTGCCTTGTAAGTTAAATTCCATTCTCTTCTAGCATAGTAATAGCTGAATTTCATCATGCTGTGGATTTTGTAACTATATCGGGACAACAACGTAAGAAAGATAAATTGCAAAAACAAAGCAAAGTCCAGTAATGAGAGACAACTTAAATTTCTTAACATGCACTTAATATAGCCAATCAGGTAAAGAAGTTCACCTGATTTCCAGGGACAGCTGCCCCAAATGCTTTTTTGTAAGTGTTTACTTTTGACAAGTCAAGTGTTTTCACAGTGACAAATTGTGTCAAGCAGGCTGTTAAGCCCACGTACTTGTCTATTCCTGGAGGATGTGAGAGCTGGCCTTGATATTCAAATGAGGTCAGGGAAAAATTTCCATCTCTTTGCATCATCTTACCGCCTTTAAAACAAAAAGAGGCAGAGAGAACACGAGGCACAGCACACAAGGCACTCCACAACTTCTGCCAATGTGGCTTCCTTGAACATAGGCCAGTGAAGGTCAGATATGAAAGGACGTTTTTCGTGCAGTTTGGGGTTTTTGGATGGTACTGCAAGAGCTAAGTTGTTACCAGCTTGCTAGCAATCCAACTGCAAACTGAGGGACTCACAGTGAAATCATAGTCCAGAATAGACACAGAACTTTAAACAGGGGCAGGAGATTGCCAAGGACATAGCTTTGGATGACATATCTAGTATTATTTTAGCAAATGAGTGTTTACAATGCAATGCAGATGAACACATAAAGACACTACAAGCTCAGGAAAACCACGTCTCATATACAGTTCTATGCGTGAGACAGGTATTGCTGCAATTTTGCTCTGCATAGCTGTATAAGAGATAATGCAAGCATGACATATTGTTTACCAAATAGTTTAAATTTCATAATCAGGGAGAAACACTGTTCCTATTCAAACACAATTTACATCATAATAGAACACTGAGGCCTCAATCAGCAAAGTGACCTCGCTGTACCGAGCACTCAGCAAACCAGGGATAATAGTTCTTTCTTGAGCTCAATTTTATGTGCACTGAAATGTTATAATTAGGGCATGGAACCTATCAAAAAGCTTGTGTTTAGAGAAAACAAACTAAATGTGTCTTCATTAAATGCATAGGAAGCAACGGTCTGTTCTTAAAACTTGTCTCATGAAAGGTAGACACTAAATTAATGAATCTATTGTTTGTGTAATGAAGCTGTCCAATACATTCTTTAGTATAATAAACTAGCACATCCCAGTGCAAATCATAACACATTCTTCTGTGCAATAATGCAGGGCCTGCTGAACTAAAAATCGGCTGAAGCACTCACATGCTGGCCCTTCCAAACCTTTTCTCTTGTTCTGGAAACCAGGTTAGGGAGACTGCCTTATTTTCCTGGGCTCTAGGCAGGTTGCATTAGCTTTTTGAATTACTTTTTTTTTTTTTTTTTGTCTTTCCCTGACCTTTCTTCAGCACCTCCAGAGCAACTTGGCAAAGAATATGTCCTGTCTTCTGGGGCAATATAACCTATAGCCATTTCTCAATAAGGAGGAGTTTCTTGCTGGAATTTCAGGTGGATGGGTCCGTGCAGAAGTTCCTCCTCTGTGTTTATTTTTTTTTTGATAACCAGACTATTTTAATCTTTTCAATGGTAGTGATGCGCATGAGGAATGATTTTGCGGTTTATTGAAGCCATTTAGTCATAGTTGCAAGGAGATGGTGAAGGAAATGACTTTTTCATACATTTCTTGATATCATTACTGTGCTAATAATACTCAGATTGCTATGTTTGAGAAAGGACATATCTATCTATATATCTATATATACATGGGAAAAAAAATCCCAAAAAACATGAATTGCGAAGGAGAGGAGGTTGAGGAGAAAGAGGGAAGAAAAATGCTTGTCTCTGACTAAAAGGGAAGATGAGGGTATATAAGACAAAGAACTTTTTGGTATGACCAATTCCTTTCCAGTATACCTGACATGAAAAGAATTGGCTGAAGCCCAGCTTATAGGACCATTCCAAATGTTGACCCCAAATCAAAATTGCTTTACAGATCTGTGTGCTCGGAGCACAACAGTTTGTTTAGACACAACAAACAAGCTGAGTAAAACAGAAAAAAAAAAAAAAAAAAAGCTCCAAAAGTTATTCTGTTTTGGAAAATAGGGATTTTCTGTTCTGAATCTGTGTGCAAAGCTTTTTCCCCTTCCCTTCCAATTCAGGAAAGGATTTGTGTGAGTATAATGATTATTTTGTTTCTACATTAACACTTCCATTGTTGGTTTTGTCCACTTCAGGAACTGTGGCAAGAGAGCAACCTCTGCTTCATTATTCAGAGAGGGAGAATATGTCCTTATCTGTGTCCTACACTTCATCAGGATGCAGGGCATAAATTCAGTAAGAGTATCCTCTTCCTGAGGTCAAGAAAAGAAAGCAATTTCTGATTAAGCAAATTTAAGCAAAGAGAGGACACCCAGAAGATTAGCAAGACTGAGCTTTGTCACCTTTTCCCTATTGGTTCAAGACCACTTCAACTCTTCAGTGAATGAAAAACCATCATCTATAGCTGATTACAATTCATGTCTGGCAGAAGGTATTTCAAAGAGACAGTAATCTCTGCCCAGCTCAGATTATTGGAAGGGAGAAAGTTATAGAGATACTTTTTTTTCTAGGATTTAATGACAATCAAGGATGCTGTGATTTTTGACTATTATTTCTCTATCATTTTTCATGAACATCATGTGAAAGTACTATGAAGAAAGGTTTCACCAAGGATGGCCAGAAGTCTAGGCTTTATTTTATTTTATTTTAATTTTATTTCATCATTTTTATGGGCAGAAGCCCTAGTTATTTTAGTTAGGAGAGAGCCAGACATTTTTGAGGAGCATGAAGAATTAAACAAATCTCTTGGAGAGATGAAAATGTTAAAGAGAAAAATCAATTCAAGCTGTTATACGGACGTTTCAGCCTGGCTTGGAGGTGCTGCTCCAGTATTAACAAACCTTTTGATATATATGCATATGAATAATATGTAAAGAAGTCTTGTACTTTATGTCAGTTCCTCTTCTCTATAGGTATTGCATTTCAAATGTTTGTGAATATGCAACACAGGTAACTAGTCAGGATGTTTCAATATTAACACTCTATGTGGCATGTTCAAGTAGTAAACAAAAACTATGTAATAAGAGAATTGCATGACCATTACCACAAACCCCACAGGCTTTACGGTGAATTTCAGGGCAGGCCACTTCCTCTCTCTCCCCTTTCCTTTCTCCCGAACTCCCCCCAACACCAAAAGGAAAGCAGAATTCCTTCCACACACTGAATCGTGTAGATCTTTGTCTTTGGAAGCTGAGGACAAAAGTAAACGTAGATTACAGAAGCAAGAAGTCAATGCATATGAGAATACTCCATCAGTCTTTTCCTTCTGCCCTCCTCCCTGGGGGAGTGATAGCCTTCATACTGAAAAGTCAGAAAAGGCTTCCTTTCAGAGAAAAAGAAGAAAAAAAACAATTCTGTAAAAGCATTCTGTAAAAGGATGCTCAAACTTTTATTACAGTAGTAATTGCATTACCTTGGAATTTCTGCCTTGAACACTATGTTTAAAACTCAAACCAGGCCTTGAAGGGTATCTTTGAAAATAAGAAGAAAAACGAGTAGTGTGACAGTGCATGCCCTTTACTCGAGTTTTATAATTCTTCAGAGCCTTCGTTCCCAGTGGAACTATTTATCTGCTTTGAGTTAGGAATGAATACAAGATGTGGCAGGGTGGTGACCTGATGGGAATGCTGATCTCCAAGCACAGAACTTTTTCCCCTTTCGGCTAGCAAGAGTATTTGTATCTGTCTGTCTCCATGACTCATACAGTGATAGTAAGTTATTCCCCTCTGGGAGACAGAGGCTACCAGCTCATCTACTTTACTGCAAGCAGTAATTCACTTGAACTCTCTGGAAAGCATTCTTACATAAATAGCCCTGCTGACAAAGGTCTTATTCCAGAATCTACATTGTTTTCAGTGGGATATGTGACCTTTAAAGTTCGATATTTGCTAAAATGCCTAGTAAAATCAGAGTTAAAAACAGAAAGATTCCTCTCTCCATCATCACTTTGTTGATGACTTTGCTCATCCCCTGGAACTCCTACCATACTCTCAGCAACACTACCAATATACATCCCTGTTTTCTTTTGTGGATGTTAAGGACTCACCAATACAGACTTCTGAGTGTATCTAATAGAATGGGAAAGTGATGGGGAGACAGAGTAAACAGAGTTTAAAGTTTAATCATTTCCTCATTTTCATATCAAGTGACTAGTTTTAGTCTGTTTCTATAAAGCAGAAATAACTGGAGGACTAACTCTTGCATGGTCTGTGTACAACAGCATAAAACACAAGCACATCAGACAGTGAAACTCACTTTTATTTTTCCTAACACTGTCTAGTAGCAGACACTTAGAGTAAGAGCAAGGCAAATAAGTAAAGAGAAAAGAAAAATGAGCGTTAAAGTCCTGTTGAAAATATACCTATTAGGGACCAGACGGTGCATCTGCAACTTCATTATCCCCCCTGGAAGGAACTTCAAGCGTTTTGACCAATCCAAACTCCACACACCTTGACTCATTCTACTTTGATATAGTCTTTGCAGCAGACATGCAGCTGTAGGAGTATAGAAATGGAAAAATCCTAGCTATCTGTGAATCAAGAAAGCTAGGGGGTCGTTCCAGCTACCTTTTAGCCCTCCAAAGACCAGGCAGGTCTCCAAAGCCCAGGCAGTCTGACCTGAGTTAATGGCAAACTACCATCAGCAGGGCAGGACGAGAGGCTCTCTGAACGCGTGGTTCACTCCGTAAGAGCAGCCAAGGCAGCCGAGATGCATCACCTGCCAGGGCATCCATCATTCCCCACGCACCACAGGGAGTGCCAGACTGACTGGGTTAGGTGCCCAAGTACTGGACGGCTAGAGTAAAGATTAATTTCTTCTAAAGCAAGGGAGGGAAGAAGGCTTTAAGATACTAAGACAGAAAACATCTCCATCAGTAGTTTCCACGTAATTGTAATTATTTTCCTCACAGTTCTCTACCTTCCTACTCTTACTCTGCTGTGAAAAAAAAAAAATCTCACATTAAAGCATTTGATCTGATACTTAAAATAGAAATTTGATATGCAAAGTACCAAAAAACAATATGAAATGCAGTACTTCTGCTTGAACAGCCGTACATAAATGCAAGGAATTAGTATAATCTTTGCTAACCCAGAGTATTTATTTGGTAAGTCATCTAGGACACTGCAATTTTATTTATTTATTTATTTATTAAAAAGTTCTTTAAATGAATTTTTATTTGATTCATCTTCTTTAATAAAATATTCCTTTGGAAATAAAAATAAGAAAAAATATCTATAATTCGATCCCATATAGTTATAAATTTTTTGACATGCAAAATTTTATTTAACAATAAATCCTAATTCTCCATTGTTGGTGTGCTTGTATTTATTTTGTCTCCCAGCACCATTTCTAAAGTGAATGATAAGTCATTTGTTGGGTTGATACAGAAAATACAAATGAATCTTAAATGAAACGCTCTTTGTCAACTGCTATCACTATCTACACGTTCTTTGCCTCAAAAACAATGCAAACAAAGCATTTCACACACTGAAGAAGCTTTTAGCACACTTATCCTACATGCACAGCAACATAATCAGTCAACTAAAAAAAAAATCCTACTTAAATCTAAGCTTCTTCCCATTTTAATTATTTAAAGAACTTTCCTCTCTTAAAATCATGTTATATTCCCCAGAGAAGGGAGTTTTTGAACAAGAGATGAACAGATTTTCTTGGGCCTTCTGGCAGCCTGCTCAAAGTGAGTTTAAAACATGAATTATATCTCTGAACAATCCTAGGATGCCAGCCAGATTAGCAAGCGGTGCAGCAGGAGGGAATACCTGCAGATGTATTGCCCCAAGATTAGAGTTCTCTTCCACAGAGCAAGCGTGCAGCAAATTGCTCCTATGAATGTCACACAAAGCATCTGCCTTCCCAGCAACCCGGTCTGTTGAACAGCAGTCAGGGGTTTCCCCTCCATGAGCAGCCCAGCTTCATGCAATTGCTAGGGGCAGGGTTATGCAGAGGTACGCAGCAAGGTGTTATAGACTAGCGACATGTTCCTTGACCATTTGTTGTGCAGATGTCAAAGCAAGCTTTTTCCTTGGGATAACGTGGAAATGTAAAGTACTAGAGCTGGAAGGTGCCTCGTTAAAGCAACTAGTATTTATCTCCCTGAAGGCAGGATCTGCTGTACCACAGCAAGACTACCAGGTTTTATCAAAATGTAAGGTATTATTAAAGAAACAAAAACAAAAACAACCAACCCTCCCTCTTCCTCCCCCGCCCCAGACAACAAACACAACATGACTTCCACAGGAAAGTTATTACCAGATTTTGTATCCTTATTGCTAAAATTTTGCCAGATATTTTATAACCATCTTTGTCAGTGCAGTTACAATTAGATTTAATTTGTCTTGTTAAGAAAACTCATTGAATCTCAGAAAATATAATTCTATTTCCCTTTTGTGATTTCTCAGAATTGTTGACTTCAGTGGGGCACAGATGTCCTAGTGCCGTACCTCTGTAGTGCTTTTTTCTTGTTTGAGAGACAAACTCTACAATTCAACCCTTAGAGGCTACCAGGAAAGGGTAGCTCTCACTTTCTGAGTAATCGCTTTCGGTTAATTACAGATTAATGGATTTCCTTTTTATTTTTAAGATTTTCTTTGAAAATATAACAGTTATTGTCTGGATTTAAAGAATAAATTACATGCTGTGGAAAATGATAGAGAAGCTTTAGAAAGGATCCAGCAACCCCAACTGAAATCTGCAATCAATGATATAGATACTAGGCACTCTCAGTAGTAATAGCACAAGCAAGAAACCCACCTTTTTTTTGCACAGGCTTACCTGAATAGCAATCCTTTCAGTCCCTGAAGGTTGCTCCTGTAATCCTGGAGGTAGATATGTAGCTTATTAAGTGCTGGAAAAGCTATCTGTCTTTCTGGTGGAATTATAGGAAGGCCACTGGAGCCTCATGGCCCCATTGTTTTCTAATCAGGTTTTAGATAGCACCACCTGGAGAATCCTCCCGGAGAACTACCACAAAACCAGTGCGAAGCTTTTCTGTGTAGATAGTAGAAGACCTGTGGATAGAGTTCAGGCAGCATTTTGGATAATTACACAATTAAAATGTGTTTAAAGAGAGCTCTGTCTAAACTGTGCTTTATCAGATCTACTCTGAATGTGAATGTATGTCTTAATGCTAATCTTGCTTTTGTATCTACCTTTATATTATACTCCTTCTACAACTCACAAGCATATCCTCCCTATAACAAGCTGGTCGTGCCTTGCTAAAAGATGGAAAACAGTAATCAATGTGTAACGGGCAATTTCAGGAAACACCATGGTCCCACGCTCTGTGAGGCTTTCTTGAAGCAATGAGTGAAGAGTTACCTTTAGGCTAAATCTCAAAACGAACAAGTACCAAAGCATGTCTGAGATCAGTGCACTTAGTTTCTCTTAGAATTCCCTTCCACAGTTAAAACATTTCTGCTCTTCCACAAGGAAACTTGTCTATTCCCACTTCAAGGGCAATGGGAAACAAAGAGGAAATAGGAAATCAGGCATAGATGTTGTCTGCAGGGGTTTGTGATGGGCGATAAAGTTACTGTTAGCTAGCAGTTGGAATCAGTGTGTAGTGACCTCTGCGATTAGAAGCAAAGACAAGGACTGCAGGAAAGGGAGAGAAATGAGACGTTTTCAGATGTCAATGGAAAACAAATTGTTTGATTCTGCCTCTTCAAATAAGGTGTCAATTAGGCACATCTCATGGTCCCCAAACAGCAGTGTAGACTGCAGGAAAACAATGATTTAGGGACTTCCCATTCCCCTCATTAAATTCTTAATCTTCAGAATAACACATTTGTTGCTAGAGCTGAGAGAGAGGAACAGACAAAACAGTGGACGAGAGATGAAGGTTGTTGGAAGCCACCTGCATAAAAATGTGCATACGCAATTTTTTTATTCAGTGTTCGAAAAATGTTCATTGCCAGATGAACCATATTGTGACATGTGTTTTGTTTAGTCCTCTGGGGCAAAAGGTTAAAGGAGGCAGAATATTCCTAACACTGATTATTAATCAAATTTTGTATTCTGACCAGCAAAGCCTAACAGAAGCAGTAATGTTTTTGGATGTAACCATAATCAAAGTCAATCAAATGAAACTGATTATTTTTGATAAAGCAAACTGCAATTTATTAGAGATTCCTGGTAGCAACTGAGGCCACCTTCAACCTGAGTTGGGACCACTCAGATTGGGGTTAATACGTCAAGGCAGCTTTTGCCCTGCTTTGTTGTGTATCAGGAGTTGCTTTTATCTGGAAAAGCAAAGATTTGACACCGTAAACACACAATTAATGGAAAAAGAGACATTTAATAGTATCAGAAAAACTCACAGAACATGTAGATAAGCTTTCAAGTAAGCTCATTGGATGATCACTTTTCAGTATGAAAGAATGGCAAGAATTTAATGTCTTCAGGGATATCAGAGGTAACGGTGTTAGTCAGCCGTGGTAGTTGGCTGTCCAAGGTGGATATTTACCTGCTACCAGAAATTGAACTGAAACTAGCATTTCCTTCAACAAATCACCAAACTAGACACAGAGTTCAAGAGGCAAAATTGTTCAAGAGTGTTAAAAATCCTAGAGCCTAAGTCAAACTTCAGCATCCCTGCCCATGACTGAAAGAGATTTGGAGAAAACTCTTTTAATTCTTGCAGAGATGTTCAGTCAGCTGGATGAGGTTATTTCAGCTTTAGGGTTTGTACTAATCTTGTTTGTGTTGTCACCTTTTTTACTTATCTTGCTAGATATAAAAAATATCCAACACAATAAAAACCCTGACCTTCCCCTCTTGCACTCAGACATACAAGAGCTATTTCTAGCAATAGCTGTGGGTCTTTCCATATCTGAGCTCAGCACCTTGGGAAGAAGGAGAGGAATATGTATTTGTCCTTATCAGTGATTAAAAAAAGGTGAAAGAAGAGGTGATTCTCACTCTAAAATTGCACGATTTTGATTTTTTTTGCCTTACAGGAAGAAAAGTTCAAACTTTTTGTTTACTTGATGCTAGTGAAGATGTGAAGAAAGAAGGTTAAAAAAAAGACTATTAAGTAATTCAGAAAGATAACAGATCTATTATAAGAAATAAAATTCACGATTTTTTAAGACCAAAAGGGAAAACTGTGATAATCTAATCTGATCCCTCCCACCAGTTTTGCCAGTTTGTATTGAGGCTGAAGCAGTACATCCTTATAAAAATCTCTGAGATCTTGATTTGAATATTTCTAGATTATAGGTAATCTTTTGCAATCTATAGATTGTTTCAGTTAACAGTCAATATGTTATCATTAGCATGGGGTTTCCCTGATTTAACTCCCAGCATTGTTTCTTATTTCATCTCAGTGTGTGAAACTGAAGACTGCTATTCTTATTAAATTCTAACAGAGAAATTTCAGTATATAGTTTAGGATTAAGTTTGCAGATATCCTAATACTGTTACAAGAATGCTCATTGCTATTCATTATATTCCTGACTGGAAGAAAACTAAGAGACATGTCAATATAAATACCAAAAAGAAAAGTTAAAAAAGAAAAAAAGTAAAATGTTGATAATTAACAAGTCACAATGACATTCCAGTCTGTATTTTTCAGAACAAAACAGCTGTTGCTCCAAGACTATCTATAACTCCAGGTGCCTATCAGTCAGGCTCAGGAGCAATAAGCCAAACTGAAGACCGAAGGGGTACAAGACTCCCTGCCTTGCAGGAGGTCGACTCGTTAATCCTTCACCAAAACCCTCAGCAGCATGGATCTGCAGCTATCGGATCAAGGTCGGGGCACAGCCAGCGCAAGGCTCAGGGCAGGGGTGCAAGTGAACCAGTCCCAAGCAAAGTCCTGTCCTCAAGGCAGGAGATGCAAACATATGACAGGGTGAAACAAAAGGCTGTCTATCTTTCCTAGGGAAAAAAAAAATAGACCAAAAGAAACAGGATTTCTTTTGAATTCTTTTCTTTCTTTTCTTTTGAATTTCTTTTGATACAGGATTCTGAGAAGACTCAGAGGCAAAGGCATATGACAAATGGTCATCACTGTTGGGTGTCATGTAGTCTACCTATGTATCTAAACAAATATCTAGTGTTAGTTTTCAGGGGCCCGTTGAAAAAAAATATAGGAAAGACAATGGTTGTCAGTTGAAAAAGACCACAAACATTTGCTAACAATCATTACACAAAGTGAACTCCTAATAAACATAAGTCATTATATTAAGCTTCAATCTATATTCTGATGGTTACTTTGAATACTATTTGTATAAGATTTTTTTTTGCAGTAGAATAAGCATATTTGGCTGGCAAATTGAGACTTAACTGTGCAGAATAAAGCATGTTGAATTTTAAACAGAGATCATACTCATATGATCCTCATATTCCTACAAGATAGAAGTCAAGCAAGGCGAGCAGGAGATATGAGTGGATGGGCAAGGAGCTGTTGAGTAAACTTAAGGAGAAAAAGAGCATATGCATAATGTGAAAGAAGGACCAGAACACACAGGAAAAATATAGGAACATTGTCAAGAGAAAGCAGGGATTCAATGAGGAAGGCCAAGGCCCATTTGGCATTAGTTAGCATGAGATGTCAGGGACAACAGGAAGGGCACCTATACATGTATCATCAGCAAGAGGAAGACTAGGGAAAATGTTAGTCCACTGCAGAATGGTGCCTTGGTGATGGAGGATGCAGAGAAGGCAGAGCTACTAAATACCTTCTTTGCTTCTGCCTTTACTGCTAAGGCTAGTCCCTATGAACTACAGACCCCGGATATGAGAGACATTACCAGGAGAGAGGAAGACTTTCCACTGGTTGAGGAGGATTGGGTTAGGGATTATTTAGGCAAACTGGACACCCATAAATCTATGGTCCCAGATGAGATGCACCCAAGAGTGCTGGTGGGGGTTATTGCTAATCCGCTTTTCATCATTTTTGAGAGGTCATGGAGAGCGGTGGAAGTGCCTGAGGACTGGAAGAAACCAACATCACTCCAGTCTTCAAAAAGGGCAAGAGTGTGGAGCTGGGAAACTACAGGCTGGTCAGCCTCACCTCCATTCCAGAAAGGTGGTGGAGCAGCTCACCCTATAGACCATCTCTAGGCATTTGAAGGAAAAGAAGGTGATCAGGAGCAGTCAACACGGATTCCCCAAGGGGAAGGCATATTTGACCAATCTGATAGCCTTCTACGATGGTATCACTGGTTGGATGGACAGTGGGAAAGCTGTAGATGTTGTCTACCTTAACTGCAGCAAGGCTTTTGATACAGTCTCCCATAACATCCTTGTAGGAAAGCTCAGGAAGTGTGGACTGGAGGAGTGGAGAGAGAGATGGATTGTGAACTGGATGATTGGCAGAGCTCAGAGGGTTGTGATAAATGGGGACAAGTCTAGTTGGATGCCTGTGGCCAGTGGTGTCCCCCAGGGATCAGTACTGGGCCTGGTGCTGTTCAACTTGTTCATCAATGACTTGGACGAGGGGACAGAGTGCACCCTGAGCAAGTTTGTGAGTGATACCAAACTGCATTGTGTGGCTGACACTCCAGAGGGCTGTGCTACCATTCAGAGGGACCTAGACAGGTTGGAGAGTTGAGTGGAACCTCATGAGATTCAACAAGGACAAGTGCAGGGTCCTGCACCCGGGAAGGAATAACCCCAGACACCAGTACAGATGAAGGGTTGACCTGCTGGAAGGCAGCTCCACAGAGAGTGTTGTGGGAGTCCTGGTTGACATCAAGTTAACCATGAGGCAGCAGTGTGCCCTTGTGGCCAGAAAGGCCAATGGGATCCTGGCTGCATCAGGAGGAGTGTAGCCAGCAGGTCGAGGGAGGGGATCCTGCCCCTCTACTCAGCTCTGGTGAGACCGCACCTGGAGTACTCGGTGCAGTTCTGGGCTCCCCAGTACAGGAGGGATGGGGAGCTTCTAGACACGGTCCAGTGTAGAGTGACAAATATGATTAAGGGACAGGAGCATCTACCTTATGAGGAAGGACTAAGCGAGCTGGATCTGTTTAGCCTAGAGAAGATTGAGAGGAGATTTGATGATGTGTGTAAGTATCTGAGGGGAGAATGTAGAGAGGATGGGGTCAAACTCTTCTCAGTGGTGGCCAGTGATAGGACAAGGGATAAAGGATACAAGCTGAAACACAGGAAGTTCTACCTCCATGTGAGGAAGAAATCCTTTACTGTGAGGGTGACAGAGCCCTGGCACAGGCTGCCCAGAGAGGCTGTGGAGTCTCCTTCTCTGGAGATCTTCCAAACCCGCCTGGATGCCGCCCTGTGCCCTGTGCTCTTGGGGTCCCTGCTGGAGCAGGGGGTTGGACTAGATGATCTCTAGAGGCCTCTTCCAGCCTTAAACATTCTGTGATTCTGTGATCAATTAGACGTAGTATTACTCCAATAAATCACTTGCAACTTAAATAATAAAGCTACAAGTCCTGATCATATTTATAGTTTTATTTTTTTTTCCAGTATTGTCAGTTCTTCAACTGTTATGGCAAGAAGTACATTAATGAACCTCTTCACTAATTCTCCAGTCATAGGAATCAAGTGAGTAACTAAGCATATGAACATTCTGCCAAATGACAGCAGATTTTTTATAGTCCTAAATGAGACATAAAGTTTGAAAATATGACACATGTGTTTCATGAATCAGAATATAAGAGACAAAAAGAAGCATCAACTTATTAAAAGAAAAAAGAAAGGAGTGATTGGATGAGAGTCAGAAATGCATGAGCAAGGTCTGGTTTATGAATTAGGAGCTGGGGGAGAAGCTGAACGATGAGCAGAACCTTTCCCTTTTGGCGGTATTGAGCTGTTACCTTCTCTCAAGCTGTATTACGAAACCATATGTTTATGCTCATTTCTAAGCATCAGCCACTGGTGGTGAAAAAACAATTGCCTTAATCTTTATTGTGATGCAGCACTGCCATTCGTATATTCAATGAATCAACCTCCAAAAACAATATGGATAATTACCTTCAATTCATGAATATAATTTTGTGAAGACTATCCCAGAACTTTGACAGTCTCCTCTCATTAAGCTATTAGGTTAACAGATTTTCCAGTTCTCCCTATTTAACAAATCATAGAGAATTTTACACAGAGAAGCCTATAACTAACTTTATTCATATCTATACACATATACATTGTGAGTCTCGCAATTCTTTCTTTGCTTGAAATGGAAGACATTGATCTTTACTGGATTTTTTTTTCCTAAGCACAGAAATAAATATGTTGCTATAGGCCCAGCAGAACTGTTGCAGCCGAATTCATTCTGCCATTTTGGAAATAAAATTATTTCACCATTATTCTGAATTCCCATTTGTTGCAAAACTTGTCAAAGAGTGAAATGCTGTAGGGATTAATTACATGCGCTGAGTCATACATTTATAAAGCTATCACAAAATGGCATTTAAGCGGCACTCATAGATTACTGCATTTTAACCTTTGGTCCCCTAAACTGAAGACTGCCTACAGATACTCTTGATTTGGCCTGTGTCTCTGCCCTAACTTGACACAATTATAAGACACTTTCAAATTCAAAACCAGAAATGGTGGCCAATCAGTCAAAAAGCTCCTCAGTTCTGGATGAAGACAAAGTTTGCCAAATAATTTATTATTCATTATTCATTCATATTATTATTCATTATTATTCATAGATGTTACCTTTTTTTTTTTTCCCTTGAAAATACAAGCACACGAAAAAAATGAACATAAACATGAAGGTTTATACTGAAGAAGAAACTCCAAAAAAATACCATCTCTAGTCACATAAACTCATGTTCCTAAGAATAAGCCTTTCCACATTACTGCTACTGAGACAGACTATAAAACACATGGAGAATGCTCTGAGGAGAAGCTAGCAATACAGAAGGGATGTTAAACTTAATTCTATGATTTTTGAGTACTTAGTTCTTTTATAAATAATAAAATAGCAAGTGTGTTAACTGATCTGTTGTTAATTAACACATTTTAACACATTTTAAAGTGAATTACATTAGACCCACATTACAAATATAGGCTTATGTAATCTTATGCTGGAATGTGTGTTTTTTAACATTTCTTTGCTAGATAACAAATCTAGTCTGAGTATCTATAATTACACAGATCAAAACACCAACTAGTTGTATGTATATGGATGCTGGTATAGCTTGGTATAGCACTGGCCAAAAACATTTTTAACTATGCCACACTTTTCCAACAGCATAACTGTATCTAGGTAAATTGCAAATACAGTGAGCAAATACAGTGAGCACTTTATACACCTACAGATTTTTGTGTAAATAGAAAATCAGTGAAGTCAGGATTTTAGCCTGTCTTAGCGTTGTTGCTGCTGTTGGTGCTGATGTTTAAATGAAAATTACAAATAATGGTGGCAAGTCCTAGAGAAAACTATCAGTTAACTATAACTAGCTAACAGATTTGTTAAACATTCTTATATTCCTAATCAAAGGAGAACTATGAAAGCGCATTAGTATAAATACTTGCCCTTAATATATTATATCACCCTGCTGTGAATAAATACAATTTGAAGCTCAGAATTTATTCTTCACATTTATAGTGAGAATAAGAAAAATATACAAACTGTATTCCACACTTTAGATATCCTCACCATGCAAAATCACATGAGGTCAGTTTGTGACACTATGGTAAATCACTGATAGAAAATAAGAAGGTGAGATGAGGGAGTTCTGTCCTGGTTCCAATATGTTATTTGACCTTGGACTAATTGTTCTCTTTTTCTAACCTTATTCTAGAATTCTATTATTTCTAGCCTGTTTCTATTCAATATGTAAGGTAAATTATTAAAGGTGCAGAAGTCAAGCACAAAGAAAAATCTATTCAGGCATTTAGTTCTGTTAGAACAAACACTGAATTTTGGGTCAAGAACTGACCCAAAATTTTGGGTCAAGAATTATTTCACACCTAGGCACTGCCTGGTGCACACTGGCTCTTAAAATGACCTGGTGAATCCTACAAAACATTCTACACAGTGTAGGATTGCTTAAGACAATTAAGTGATTTAACTTTTTTTTCCCCCCTTAACCTAATGAGCCTTTGCAAATTATGACTTTAAAAGAAGTAGGGTTTGAGAGTTCGACGTATAGATGTCTAGGGACTAAAAATTGTTTTATGCATGCTGTAAAACTGTTACCAGACGGGGATGTTTATGAAATGCATGCTGCCTGAGATGCTGGCCTAAGCACAACAGAAGTCTGTCTGATGGTGGCTTGTGTGGGGGCAGCACTAATACGTGAGTGGAGGAATTGATGGCCCAGCTTCAGCACTGAGATATCTCTACCGGTGCGAAGCAAAAAGGATTACAGGGAGCAGAGGACAACACCAGATACCATCTGAAGAAAAATTGTTGCCCACTGATACAAAAAAAAAAAAAAGCCTCTTTCCTCCTAGCATCTTATGGAGCACACATTAATCATTCTTTTGGCCTGTGGAAATCTGTGAAGGAAAGTATGATTCTGTGAGATTTTCTAACAGTGTTGCTGTTGTAGCTATGGTGGCCAGGCAAAGTGAAGCTTGGAGCAGAGCCAGTATCCTTCTCCAGACCAGATACAGGAAAAGTTTCAAGCTCCAAGTGACCCACAGACTCAGAACTTAATGGCAGGTTTGATTTTTTTTTTCCTGATATATCAGTGAGGGTAATAAAAGATGCTACCTCTCCCCACCGATCTTGCTTTCCTGTAAATGTGTTTGTATAATTACTTACCCTAAGAAGTTACAGCACAATTAAGTTATCTCAAGAGTGAGGCCAGGGGAAGTGTTTGTATCAGTAGTGAGCAGCACCAGACAGAAAGAATATGTAGTGATGGCACACTGAGTTTTCGCTTCTTAACAGTGTGTAAGAAGGACCACATTTTTTATAGTTTGACTCCCTCATTTACCACTGGATTCAATGCATCTGTGTGACCCAAGTTGAAAAGGCATAATTTCACGTAATATTCAAGTATAGCTAAGCAGGCATGAAAGTTAGAAGGAAGAGAAAAACATTCTTAGAGAAAAATAGAAGATCCTAGTAAATATGGAGCAAAGCAGCCACTCTTCAGGTATTCAAAGGATTATAGAGGTTTCTGCTATAGCTGTCACATAAATGATTCTTCTCCTTTTTCCAGAAAGTACCTTATAAAACTAGTCTGAGAATACAATTATTAACAAATAACACCATTCATTATAATTCTTCTGTGTAATTACCCACAAAATTTACCTTCTTGGCTGAAAGAAGTGTTTTCCCGCTGGGGCAGGTAAACTAATAACTGAGATCAGAAAGTAAACTTAGAACACCAGCAAGGTGACAAGGAGAATGAATATTAGAGAAAGATTTTAAAAAGATAATAAATAACATAAATGCAACCATAGACCATTTTTCTGTTTTGCTGAATGCTGATTCCCTTTCTCTCCAATCAGTGAAGGAGGTTACATGTTATGCCAATGCAGATATATTACCCTCAGCAGTCTGCGTTTATTACCCTTTGACTGTGGTCCTTTTTCGTTGTTGAAATGCATCTTATTAGGTTGACTCTGACAATTTTCTGAAAATCACTCCCTAAACAAATACAATGTGATAAGAAACCAAATTCAGTTCTCTTTTACGGCTGATTTTCCTTCAGCTACTCTCATCTTTAAAGGAGATATCAGAGTAGCTAGACTTACTTGTTAATATCAAAAAACTTCAAAGAACAGACTCTAAAACTTACATCACTTACAACTGTTCCAAAATAGTCCTAATCTCTGAAAACTACTATCAAGAACTGAAGTAAAACAGCCATCCATACACTCCCAGCTCTTGTTACAGTAACTCAGAAAGATACACAGCCATGCTGATATGCAGGGAAAGACAGACAGACTTAACGAAGGCTGTCTGTATGCAAAATTTGTTCTGATTTCGTGGCCTTAAATAAGATTTACTTCTACCTTCTTAGTTTCTTGATGCGTACCTGTGTGTGTGTGGTTTGTGAAGGCACAAGCTTATGCATCCTTTTTGCCCCCACAGCCATGCTTCTTAGCAACATGGTTATTGTCAGTATAGTGTGCCTTAGGATTTGATACTTTTATGTACATTAAATTGAAGAAATTTAAATGTATTTAAATCTTCATTTCATCTAGTTTCTGTTCGTCTCTCCAGCTTCTATCTTATCTGTTACTCTGATGTCTCTTTTTTGGGCATCCTGCCTATTCTCTCTGAACTAAATTTGCTTCTAAAAACTCCTGAAACTTAATAATCAACCTGAAATTTCAATTCTTCCTTTCGATTCTTCCCTTTGAACGTATATCTTGATGTTGTCAGCAAAACTCAGTCCTTGAAGATCACAAAGTTTGAAAAACAAATGGTGAGATGGAAGAGCTAGGAAAAATAATTGGGAAAAAAAAAAGCCATTGATCCCTGGTAAGAAAAGGAACCAGTACTGCCATACTGTGACTGCACCAATTTCGAGAAAGCCAAAGGCAGAGTTATTGTAATTTACTCCCATGAATACTGCATTTGAAAATCATCTTCACTGTGCACAACCTAGATGACCTCAGCCACTTGCCTGAAAAAAAATACAAGCATTGTATTACGTGGCATTTTTTCAAAAAGACAACAGCAGATTTCACTAGAAGCCTCCCAGCTGGGAGAGGAGTATGAACAAAGCTAGACAAGCAGTGTCTGTAGGTAAAGACATTTGCTAGATTATCAGAGAGCCTAGCCAGGACTGCACAGCTTTTTGGACTAAAAGCCTGAAGGGACAAGCTCCATCAAATTGCAATAACAGAGACGTTCTGTGCTTACTTAAGCAAAACTTCCTCTGAGGTAGAGTCTAAGAGCTCCACATGGAAAACTTATTTACATATTTGAGTGATGCATCACTTGGTTATGTGAACATTTCACAAGACTTTAATTCTCGTAGCTAGCGCAAATCTGGTTTTTTTTAGCTTCTTCCCTCTTACAAGCAGATAAAAATTTAAATAGATAAGCTTTATTACAAGTGAATATTTTTCTTGCTGTTGAAGAACAAAGAGTAGCTAGATGGGATGCAGTTTTTCATCCAAATAGTTGAAAATTTTTTGACTGCTTTTGGATTTTGAACCACAGACCGTGGACTTTGGAGACCTGCAGTCCTCCACATCGCTCTGTGAAAAAAATTTGCTGTTCTGGCTTCTGGTCAACAGATGATTTTTGGTTATCAAAGTAGTGGAAAACTGTATGACAGCTCAAGCCCAGTCCATTAGCAATTTTAAATATCAGGAAAATGCCTTTTAATAACATTTGATATGAACCAGAAAGCCAATGTATTCATCTGAGTGTAGGACTTATAAGTTACCGGAAAGGCCTCCAGACATCTGTGCTATCTGTACTTCACTCTGCACTGGAGAGGGCAACTGTGACACAGAAGTTGTGTGGGGTATGAGAATGGTATAGTAGTTTATCAACAGCAGTATTCTACAAATAACGCACTTTAGCGAAAAGTTAGAGGCAGGGTCTTTCCCCCTCACCCTCTGGAGCAACAAAGTTTCAACAAAACTCTCTTGTGCTCTTCTGTGACTAAAGAGGTCTGGTTTACAAACATGGGTGTTATGACCCTGAAAAGCACGACAGGAAAGAGTTCAGCCACAGCAAGAGGTAGCACCATGACTGCACAGCAGAGTAAGACTAATGTTGGTCTTCATGTGGATGAAGGCATTTTAAAGGCTGGAGTTACCCTAGAGAATACCAGCAGGACACCACCTCAGGAGTTACAGATAACTCCACAGACCTTGCAGAAAATGTTTTCTGTGAAACAGATTTCTTCTTGTTTTTCAAAATGAACGCTGAGGTCAGCAAAACCTACATGAAGCCCTTAGTATTTCATGCTGGGCCATCTTGTTGCTCTATAGTTCAGAGAGGAAGATCATGCCCCTTTCTTATCAGTGATTACTTGTCACTAAAGACAGGCTATATCTCAGAGAATCAATTATTATTGATATAAAAAGTGCCATAAAAATAGCACTTGCCACCAGCACCCTTCAAGCACTTCTGTGAGGTAATCGGGGACACTTTGGTTGCAGATTTCAGTGGATGACTTGGTTGAAGAGCAATGCAGAGAATATAACATGTGCTGTGAAAGCAGCAGAGCGAAGCCAGGAGATACGTGAACTGTGAACACGCCAGAGCTCCCCTTAGAAAGTTGGCTGTAGCTCTCTGGGCTCTGTTTGCTGTGTATTTCTTCCTTGCTACATTTCTGTCTTCTGCTCATTCACAAAGCAGCAGCTTGTGTTAGATGAAGACGAAACACCTACCGCTGGAGAATTTAATCAAATAGAGATGCAAAATTCAGGCCTTAAAAATAGAAAAAGCAAAAGCAAAAGAGAAAAGTAAAAAAAAAAAAAAATGTGCATAAAGAAACTGTAAAGGGTAGACTGTCCCCCCTGACTTCATATATGTGGGAACTAGAAGTACATTTTAATTCAGAAAGGCCTTGCAACACACTGCTTTCTTTATGTAGCCAGCTCTACTCTTAGGAGGAAAAATGATATAGCTGAGCATGACCAAATGCTGCAAAATGGACTAGGGCAAAAGTCAGTGAGTAGGTACTGTGCTGGGCTGGTCCTCAGGTATCTGAAGGTAGTTCCAGACTCCTGTGAGCGCCCAGCTCTATCTTTGGTAAATTCTTTTATTTTTCTGTGTCTTGGCCTGCTCATGAAAATTGTTAGTAACGTACTTCTCTCCTCATACGATTTGATTTGCCCTACTAGACTGCAAAACCAGCATATGAAAAATGCTTAGCATCAGCTGGAGGTCCTCTGTCTCAGCCAGAACTCCTAGAAGCTGCTGTAATGAAACCTGCATGGATGTTTGAATATTCTGCTTCCTTTCAGCAGCTGCACCAGTGAGATGTCAGGGAGGCTGAGGATCCTCTGAAGCTGTTTTAGCACAAGAGCAGGGGAGAAGAGAAAATGTATTTAGGGATAATTTCAGAGTTACAAGTTCTTAGTAGGGAAGGACGGAACAAACATCTCAGAATGAAAAAGCAGCTTTATCATGACATAATTACAGACGAGGTACAACCAAAAAACATGAGGTACTGAAGACAGCAGAGGACATACAGGGTCTAGACCCAGAAAAGTATTTGAGGCACCAGAAAGGAACATTCAGGCGTCCCCAGATCAAAACCCTGAGGAGATGCCTTGGCTTCTTGCACAGGCCATGGCAGTTCAATAGCTGCATGTAATTATTCTTCTTTCTTGCACTCAGAAAAGGAGGTTTGTATCTTCTTTCCCAGCCTATAGATGAGGAAACTGAGTCACACAGAGAAGAAATGCTTGACCAAAGTTACAAGTATCTTCAGAAGAGCTATTTGTGTGTTCATATTTCTAGTCTAGTGCTTTTATCCACTCTAAAACTTCATGCATTTAACTTTTTCTATATAAATTTTGCATCTGGCTTTGATTGAGCTTTATGACCTGAAGAAATTTGTGTTTGTGAAGAAAACACTGGATCACAGCCTGATCCAGCTACAAGTATGCTCTAGCTTCTTATATTCTCCTTATATTCTGTCACATAGATATAAGGAGAAAATTATCCCATTTAAGATTGGGCACATAAAACCCAAACTTCCTTTAATATTTTACTAAAGGCATATTATGAACTAATTTTCCTGCAGAGACAGAGAGCAGCTGGTTCATTACAGCAAAAACTGCAATGTCATCAGTACTGCTAATATTTTACGAGGCAAGGTTTGAAGAGGCACATATTATTTTGTATAAATTGACTAACTGCATTAGAAAAGTAAACAAGACAAGATCTACGACATACATACAAATTTTCAGCCAGGTTAGAAACAGCGCTAATGTCTATGCACTGGCTAAGAAGAGACAGAGCATAATCCTGCTAAGTGACAGTCTAGTTAGGTAATTTAATTAAACAATTTCAAAGAGAAATAGATGGTAAGGTGCTTTCATTTAGTCCATGATTTTCAGTCTGCAGCAGTGTTATTTCCCAAACCTGTCCTAATCTCCCTGCAGAGTCATGACTCAGTGGCTAGAAATGGAGCAGCTGCTTTGAAAAAAATCCTCTTTCACTGGATTCTGAGTGTTGCTGGTCTATACTGTGCTGATTGCTTGGTTTCACTTAGCTCTTATCAGAAGCATGTTATCTCCTCTGGTATGATGTGTATTTGTATAAACAGGATTGGTTTTCAAAACCATTGTCCTCTTTTTCTGGTATACAAGCTGAAAAATACAGATGCATTTCTAAATTCTGGTGCAAGTCAGATGACTGAGAACTGGAGAAAGGCTTAAATTAGACCATTTAATTTTCAAAAACACCATTATATCAATGTCATATAATTGTCCTAGGATGTTTTCCAGAATAGCATGTGTTTTTGAAGTTTTCTATATATGTATATGTGTATATACACACACTCACACAGAGATTTCTTTCTCAGAAGAGGCTCACTGTCACCTTATATATATCAGGAAAAGAATTCATTAGAGAATGCCAAATGCCAAAAAATGAATGAAGATTTCATTGCTAAAGCCCCATTGCCTAAAGACAGGCCAGAGCCCAGCTGGAAAAGGAAAACCAGTTTCTAGTAAATGCCAGTTGTGCAGGAGGAGACGTCTCTTACTTGAGAGGACTTCAGGGAGCAAGAGCAGTGGTTAGGGTATTGGGGAGGAAATGGGGGAGGCTGGGAGGAAGTTCCATGTTTAAAACACCTGTCAATCTAAACCAGCTTTGCTTTCCTTCCTGTAACAAATTCTGCAGTCATGAACAACCTAGTCACCGTTTAATTCCCTTATGCCACTTATGCAATCATTTTTTTTTCTTAGTGTGGCTTTCTCTACTGGCATATAACATTAGACTGTGATGTTACATATGGACACATCTCCTATAGAGTGACATTGTGCTATTGACGTGCTGTCCTGCTAGGGAGGCGTTAAACGCATCTTTTAAGAACACAAAAGGAGAGGTAATTGTACAACATGCAAATTTCTTTTCTTCAATTTTCTTTAAAGGTTGAAGTATCCCTGGGGTTCTGTTTAAGCATGGAAACACTCTGCCAAGCCATTTGAAATGCACAGAGATATCAGTGCAGAATGGGAAATGAAACAGCACCAGTTATAGTTCAGTGAAGGTTACAACAGGAAAAAATAGAAAATACAGAACCCAGATAATTATCCTTCTGTTCCTGATTAACCCTTGCATTCAGTTTCTGCTCAGCTCTCCAGCCTTTCTAAGGGAGAACATGCTTGCAAGCCATCTGCCAGCTGATGCTGGTCCAATTAAATGAATCCATCACTTACAAAGAACAGACAAATTGCCCGAATTTGAGAATAAGTTGGTGGCTACAACAAAATCTCTTACTGCTTCTTATTTTTAAAGCAAGAAAACAAGATATGTGACCACAAAGGAAACTCCACCTGTGTGCTTCACTTCTAAGGCTGAGGGCACTTTTTCTGTGAAGAGGCACCACTCCCATATGTAAGATAATTTTGCTACGCTTTCAAAATGTCAAACTCTGCAAGCCTGTGTAAACTCTCATAGAATAACAGTGACATGTAAGTTTAAAAGCTGGCCTTCGTGGGTCTTTGTAAAAAAAAACTTGCAGAATTGTGTTTTTCTATGCCTTTTAACTGATTTCAATTTTTCTTTTCCCTTCAAATGGTCCTGGCTAACCAAAATACTGTTTACTTTTGTATAAGAGAAATGCTTGTTTGGCATTTTCAAGAAAACCCCACCAAAGTTCTCTCCACAAATACTAATGAAAAAAAAGTGACTCATCATTTACCAAATTCAGAGTTTAGGGGGAAATCAGCTCTCCTTTCTAACAGCTTTGCATGGAGAGATGGATTTGGTAGACAGGTTGATCAAATTCCCATTGACTCCAATCAGACCTTAAAACCTTCCAGCACCAGTGCAGGTATCTTCTGAATCAGGTTATAAAGTTATTTTCATGTTGCACCCAGGCCTGAGTTTTTAAAAAAGAAATAATTCTTCTTATGTGGCATGGACCATCAGAAAGAATAGTTGGAATAGGACATGAAGGACATGAAGACCTTGTGCAAGGTCCTTAAAGTTGTCCATTTCTTAATCACTTCTCCAGTTAAACTCTCCTGGAAAAAAGTATGTTTCTTTGCTCTAGCTCAGAGACATATTCTTCAGAGCAGCAAGAATGATGGGAAAACTAAACCCACACTTAGATTAAAGTCATGCTTGAGAAAGATGTGTTACATTCACAGCAGCAGCAGAAGGAGCAATTCATCACCGTGAGTCAGCGGACAGGATGGACCTGATGAATTAGTATTGAGTTAGACTGTTCCTTGCCCTGCTAGGAAGCAGAGCTGCATTTCATAGATGTCACTTATAATGGGAGACAAGATTTTTATTCATCTGCAGGTCAAGTCTTTAATGAGATTCACTTTCCTGGTCTATAAGTCACAGCAAAATGACTGGTGCTCTCCAGTAGCGAGGGTATTAGTTTTCTAGCCAGGGACCATCCAAACCTCAGCACACAGCAAAGCACCCTCTTGCTTTCCTTTTTCATCATTAATTCACTTGGAATGTGGAATATACTGGGTCACCCATCAAGCCATGAAGAATGTGGGACCACGTGGCCAGGAAGAGTTAACTGTAGACCTGATAGTGCCAGTGAGCCTGTGTCTTTGAGAAGTGATCCACTTGCCTTAGAGAAATAAATGGAGTCATTCAAAAAGCTGTTTCAGGGAAGGCTAAGTCGCTCCTTGCACCTCTTCAAATAGGAGTTTATCACAAAATAAAATAAGATTTAAAATTTAAAAAGAAAAAAAATGACCTAGATGATCAAGAGGCTGTGATTATTCTGACCTACCACAGGATTTCTTGCTATGCATTTGTTAGTTCGTCCTACTGCTCCAAAGTGATTGGTTTAGACTCACCTACAAAACGACACAACAGAAAGCTGAATTCAAATTGCATATTAATCCTTACCTTTCCTAATCTCAAGTGCTTTAGCAATGTTCTTTAATATTAGGTTTTGTGAGTCTGAGTATCTCAATGCCATGGCTGTTTGCTGAATCCATGTATCCAGAATCCATGTCTCTCATCCTTATTAGTTTGCAAACACTTTCAATGATAACACTTAAATAATTTGCTATATAGCTGCAAGGAGGCAGCACAGGATCCATTTTGGAGCCATCAAGTAGAGTCACACAATCCAGCCCGCTCCTTTGCCCCAGCACCGGTGCCTGTGCCATTAGGGGCTGAGCAAGAAAAAGCTCTGGCTGGAACAACTCTGCATCCTCTCTGCAGCAACCGCTAGATTTTCCCTGGCTCAGCTGTTTTATAGGCTCTTCTCAGGCAACCAAACAATCACCAAGATCTGCCCAGAAAAGGGGCAAGACTAAATGACTTGGAGTTGGGAAAGGAGTAGAATTATTGGAACCCTAATCTGGACTATTTTAAGGTTCTGTCTTCTGATGGACCCTGAAACTCCCAGGTGCAAGTGACATAGGGAATGGGGCAGCCAGGTTATCTAAAGTGCTTTTGAAACTGTGACTTTGACTTTTAAGTCTTCCACAAATGTTTAATGTTGTGACCAATAACAATGTCTACACTCAGAATGAGCTTTATTCTCCAAAGAGAAAGTAAAGCAAGGAGACAGAAAAATAAAGCTGGTTAATTTTAAAATAACTTCTTTGCTTGCTCCTCTGCTATTTATTTCCACTACTGACTAAAATCTAAAGTGCTGAAATATATACCAAATAAGCTACACTTATTTATAGTCAAGCCAGAAATACCTGGAAATGGAAGGTTACCAAGCAACACCGTTCCCAGTAAGTCCAGAAGGAGGTTCAGTTCAGATTCAGCTTTTAGGAACCCTATTCCTAAAACTAAAAAGGTTTCTTTGTTGTCAGACACACAGCTCCAAACCATGCAAGCAGCAGCACTTTATGAAAATAAAAAACAAAGAAAATCTATCTCACATGGTGAAATACCTAGTGCTGGAAACAGGTATTCAGCCCAAGCTCAGAATATGAGTTGCTTTAAGTACGAGATACTAACAAACTCCGTATGCTTATTCGTGTAGATAACAGCTATAAAATAAACTTTCTACAGCCTGTGAAAAATGTCTAGGGTAACTGAGAAGAAACAATTCCTTTTCTATGTTTATGAATCCAAAACATAAGTGAATGAAACATTAGACATCCCAGACACCAGTACAGGCTGGGGACCGACCTGCTGGAGAGCAGCTCTGCTGAGAGAGACCTGGGCGTCATGGTGGA
>JAWLRI010000083.1:1152353-1190658 GCA_034781795.1 Crypturellus tataupa
CAGGGGGGTTGGACTAGATGACCTCTAGAGGTCCCTTCCAACCTTAGGCATTCTGTGATTCTATGATTCTATGATTAGCATCACCCTGTGTTGCAGCTTGGGCTCATGGTATAACTCAGGAGGGCAGTGAGCTCAGATCATCTAGCTCAACTTCCATAAGAAACATGAGGAAGTTTAAAGATGATGTGGCTTTTTAGTCAGGAGTGATGCGATCTCTAATATACATGCCTTGTCAGTATAACTGATATAGTAAATCCTGCTAAAGATATTCTATATACATATACAAATATCTATTTTACTGTTTTTGCAGTTTTTCAGGGTGTTTGCTTGACTGATGCACTAGGAAAGCTACCCTTTGTATATTTTTTCCAATATAATCAGCTAATTTTCCTGTTACTGTAGTTATAACTTATAGGTAAATCATTATTTGGTTTTACATTTCAAGAAAATGTGAGATTTACATGAAACCATGTGTTTTTTGATTTAACTTGCTCTTCATTTGTTAAACTTAAAAATACACAAACATCACAGTAATTATCATGAAATTGTATTTTGGAATTCAAGCCAAGATAGTATTCCAGTTCAGAGGAGAAAGTCTGCTACAACCCAAATACGTTTATTATGAGACACTATAATATAACAGACCATGCTACTTCAAAATAATCTGGTCTGTAAACACAGTTGTCTTAGTATACCTTATTTGTGAGTGCTAAAATCATACACAGCTGTGATTTTAGCAGGGAATTTTTTAACAGGGAAGTTGTATTAGAAGTGTTATTCTGCACAGAAATCTGTAATCAAAAGGCTTCAGAGTTTTCCTAATTTCAGTTAGATGAAAGTCAGTTAATGAGCAGAGTTTGTTTTGTCTACATTTCAAAATCTCAGGTAAGTGGGGGTAATTCAGTAAATAATACATATATTAAACCTGTTACTGTGCAAGCAGTCAAACAGGAAAGTAGTGAAAAGAGGTTAATATTAGAGATTATTTCTATTATCAGAAAATAACTGTACTGCTATAATAATTTTCGTACTAATGTACAACTAGTGTAACCAGAAGTATATATGTATTTTTAATGCTGTACATACCAGCATGAAGCATACATAAGGTGTAAGAATTGGATTCAAGAGACTGAAGGCCTTTGTGGTTTTGGCACATCTCAGTATGGCTCAGCCAATTTTTGATATCTTTCACTAGAGAGGTCACAGTGATTCAGTAGAATCCTGAAGAGAAATCGGCACTGGTAATCAATGTAAGTAGCTGCAGGAAGTATAGCCTTGTTATGTCTTTTAAAGTATATTTTAGGATGCCAAACCTTTATTTTCTTAACAAAACTCATTATTTTCTGATGGAAGTTAGAATACATTCAAAAAACTTAATTGTCGTGAAAATGTCTAGAAACTAAGAAATTCAGCATACTCCACCAAATGCTCATTTCCAGTCAATTTATTGAAATTAAAGGCAATCATTAGAATTGGTCTGGGGTATTTATACACATCATTATACATTCAAACCATGACTTAGCCTGTTCAGTTCTCTTAGGAAAATTCTTACTTTATTCATTTGCTTTGTCCCCACTTTTGTTTAGCTATAGCTATTTTTACATGTGCTATTTTATTCTCCTGGTGTTTACAAAAGCTGCTACATCTTTCCACCCAAGAAGCCAACTTAACTAATCTTTTCCAATAGGGCCCAAGAATTTTATATCCATAAATTGTCCAGCTATGTACTCCTTTTATACTTTTTTTCTAAACATACATTTTAATGTCATTTAAACATAACATTTAAATGTGCCATTTAAACGTAACATTTGTCCATTTCTTTAATGTAATTGGTAGACTAAACTCCAGAGGTAGATTAATCTCCATGGAATTACAGACCTACAAGGAGTTCGGAGAAAGTGATCTAAACTCACCTTGCCCAGAGTCTCTTGGAATTTCTGACAAACATTTTTTCTCATAACTTTTTTAAAAGACTTTCAGTGAGGGAAGCTCCACACAAAAGGAGAACTTTCAGAAATTTACTATCCTGCTCTTAATATCAGAATTCTCACTTAAACACATTTTATCTTTTCCACCATATTTATGAAGAAAGATGATTTCCCTTCCTCTTTGCAATATTTCACATATTTGAAGGTACATCACAGTGTCTACCTTCAAACATCTTTTCTGGACCTCTGATCACTCTTGTGTTTTTTGTGAGGAGACATGGTCAGAGTTCCTCTTACTGAAATTCGTGACATTGATCTATCCGAGTTATCTGAAGTACCAGTAAATGTAAAACAATAACTTGCTACAGCCTTTTAACCTGTTTACGTTGTACCTCAGAAGAAAATAGATTACAGTCTTTGGCTGGGGCTTCTGGGGCTCCAGTTAATTTGTCAGACAGCAAACTCCAGTGGATGTTGAACCAGACTGAGCTGCGAAGATGTCAACTTTTCTATCTCAGCCCTCAACTATCAATTTTTTTATCTGCTTCCTCCGTAAAAACTGCCAAAAGAAGATCTTGAATTACTAATAACTTTTCAGTAGCTTGATGCTACAATTGTACTGGTGAAATTTAGGACAAGATTACACTTAATTCAAATAATGTGACTTCTGAAGGATTGTGTGTAGTATGCACACAGAATAACAATAAGTTATTTAAATATAAAACAGCCTGATGCTTGCCCTTTGCTCTCTGAACTGTCAAGCTGCTGACAAACCTTGAATTTTGGGTTACAATGGACTTCAAATGATTGTGTAGATGTAAGTTCACTCCATTATTATGTCTGTATTTATTAATGATCTGCTCAAACTTAGTTTAGAAGGAAATTAAGTTATATATTGAAGTTGCCTCAACAGTACCTTCCAATTATATTGTTTGTTATTAGGTGTGGAGAATTAATTCATTAAGATGAGGAATTGATTGCTGCCCTAAGCACAAGCTTATGGCTGCAAAGAGCAGTTTGGGAAGGCTGCTTCCCATGACTCCGGGAAAAATAAAGTTTCTGGTTGTGTTCTAATTGCTGGTGTATCTTCCTGCTTTTGGTGCTTGAATCCTTTGAAGGGTGCTGAAGAGCTATAAAGAAGCAAGATAACTACTGATTAACAGGAGACTTTTTTCCCCCCTCTAATTTGGGTCTGTCTTATTTCTTCTCCATTTCCCTTCCACAATATCAGACACTTTAAATAGTTCAACTAGAGAAAACTTTCAAACTTTGCAAAGACATTTTACAACATCCTTTGCAAGAAACTGCTGAAGAAACTTGGTAATCAGCAGGAGACAAAGTCATGGCATGATTTAAAAAAATCTAAGTGAGAGAGAATTAGATTTACATTACTCTAGAGCTTTTTCCGCCCTCAGCTCAGTTCACAGACTCTCATTAACCAAAGCGTTCAAGATTATACACCAACAAAGCATTTAACACTGCTCGCTGCAAATCAATAGGCAACAGCTGTGAAAAAATAAGGTTTTATGACTAGCTAAAGGAGACGGATGCCAAGGACAGGACAACAACAGGACAATCCACAGAGTTGTCAAGCAAGAGCAGCTGACCTTCAGCCCAACAGATTTGTTCACTTCTGCCTCCATTGGAATTACTTATTATCCAAGAAAGCTTTAGTGATTATATTGTTGAAATGTGTATATTTATTATTTATGTATTAAGAATCACTGGATTGGATATCTGTTTTTCAATTTTTTCTTCATAAGGAATCAAAGTAAAAAGTTTCACAACTTCAAACCAGCTATAAATTAGTAAATGGATCTTGGTCACTGCTACCCAGAAGGCAGACAGAGTCTGAAGGTTTCAAAAGCCTGTGGGAACTGGTGCTCGGAAATAGTTATTCATTTTTACATTGTAAGTTTTAAGTACACTTTTGCATTTAAAAAAGGTCGCCCATTTTTGCCTACATCAGGAATAAACCTTATAACTGCAGGCCCATGTTTTTTTACAATACTGTATTTCACAATGCTCTTTCAATCCTGCAGCATATAGCAGTTTTACAGTTCCAGATTAAATAGCAGTACCATTTAAGAGCAAATATTGAACCAGAGAACTTTAAAGCAGCAAATTTCACTTACTCAGCTTTCATGTATTTAAAAACTAGAAGAAAATGAAAAGAAAATCAAATGATCAAGGTATGATCACTTAGCTGAGGATATAAATTTGAACGTAGTTTCAAGTTTAGATTTCTTTCCACCTCTCCCAAATTACACTATGCAAAAACTTTTCCAACTCTAGTCTCACTAGATTGAGCTAAATTCCTCTAGAGCAGAATCCATTGGACTGTACTGAAGTAGGTTAGTGAATGCATTGCGGCAGGCAGGACTACTCCTCAATACTTTCCTTTCTTCTTTCTGTTGCCTCTACTACAAGGGCTATCCTGTTGTCACTGGCTCCACTGCTTAACCACAGTCCATTTTCTGGTCAAATACCACTTACTGATGTACAAGTTGATTAAACTCAGAATTTTCAGCTTAGTACTGCAGCCTGGGCAGCTGTACTACACAGACTTCTGGTGCTTAAACTCATGAATAGTTCTTATTTTTCATGATCAGTTTCCAGGAAAGCCGGGAGGAGGGCACATGGGGAGAGCACTTTTACCATTATTGACAAAAATCGTTTCAAGGAACGGCTTGCTAAATAAGCAGGAATGTGAAAGAAATTAGCATTTTGGGGGAACTCAGTTTATTTACATGATAGAGAAAATGAACAAACAAGAATCACAGTTCAGAAATATTTACATGCTGTATATTCTGCAGCTCTGTTGTGCCAGCCTGAGTCTTTCTGTTGAAACAATGATTCATTGCAGCAACAACACTCAAAGTTCAGCTTCAGCTTTATAAATGCTAAATGCCGCACATACAAGAACAGAGAAACTATTTAGCTCTCTCCCTATTTTTTCCCCCACATCCTTCTGAAGAAAGGGAAGGACTGCATCTCACAGAAACAGAGCAGCTCAAAGTTGTCGAGAAGAACTGGCCTCCCAGTAGATACGTGGACCAACAGCTGAAACAACGCCAGGTTCAAACAGTTGCTTGAAATACCATGTAAATAGAGAGCAAATAGTAGACAGAGACTAGCAGATAGCTAGTACACAAACCTCTGAGGACTAGTATTAAATCTTCCTGGTTTAAAGTCATTTATCTTTGAGGAAAACTGTTTTAAGATGCTGTATTGTCACAAATATTGAGACAGCAAGGCTTTTCATATTCTATTACATGAAAATACAGATTAAAACACTGAATATTTTTAGTGAATGATACATTAATTAACTTCCAGACATCTTCCAGACATCTGAGGCATGACCGCAAGAGCTGGTGTTTCAGGTTTCTCATCATTACTTCAAGTTAGACACTTGCAAAGGAAGTAAAAGATTTCCATGGCTGTTTCCTCACCTGCTTATCAGTTGCTGTTAAGTAACAAGCGCATTCATTCAGTTTATCACTACAGAAGTAGCATTTGAAAAAAAGCTCCCCAACGTCTACAGCTCTCAGGAAGAAATTCTTGTATATTAGGTAGCAGCTGTGATAACATACATACCTGAAAGGATGTAGAATTTAATTAACAGAAAGCTTCTATCAGTTGTTGTTACACTGCACCAGCCAGAGATACCAGGCGAAGGAAGGTACCAATTTTTGGTTGGATCAGAGAATTATACCAAAAGCCAAAAGATCAGGCAAATTCTTGTCTCTTACTATATTCAGATTAATGGCTTCTGAGTAAGATGAATTAATCCTTCTGGAGGGAAAGCAAAGTGACTTTTAAGTCACTTTCTAGTCTGGATATTGCTCTGCCTATTTACATACACAAAAGTCTCCCTAGGCTACAAGGTACTTTAATTATCTAAATAGTACATAAATTAATGCACGACAGCTCTCCCAAATCTAAAGCTGAGAAGTGAAAGACAGAATAACCATACACTGCAGGTACACTGTAAACATGAGAAGTTGAGTCAAAGATTTTCTCATTATGACAAAAGCTGGAAAAATGAAGTGCTAATGACACCTGAAAAAGTTGTGATTATTTCCTAATTTTAAACTGTCTTGAAAATAAAACTGAATGAAATCGCAAAAAGTCTGCAAGGCAAACATGATATTCTTATTTGGCTAAATACCTTAACAGGTCAACGTCTTTGCGAGCTGTTAGCCTCCATCATTCTTCTTACACTTTGTAAAAAGAAAATCTTCTGCCCTCACTAATATAGTGACAGAAAATATCATTGCTTTTCTTTATACAAGCACTGTCAAAAGTGTCAAAGGAAGCTTTAGATCGCAGACCTTCTGTCCTCAGCTTTTTAACTGTGCAGCACCCAGCGCTGGAACAAATGACGTGATGTGATGGCGAAGTAGGAGCAGTCTCGCACGGTACCACACGCCTGGCAGCGCTTGGAGCATCTTCTGGGGAGGGCACCCAGTAGAACACATTGCTTCCTGCAAAAGGTTTATGTGAGACAGGACAAGCTTATGTCACTTCTTTCAAAGCATCACTCTTTCCTCGTTTGGGCAAGTTACTACTACCTGAAATAATCTAATTGGAGTTTTTTTTTATTTTATTTTTTAAGGTGATGTTACTTTGCATAAATGGCCATGAAAATACTAGTTTTCAGAGGTGCTAGTGGGAAAAGTGTTATTTGGATGTTCAGTCTCTTGCTGTGGTCCCCTACATGCTGCAGACGTTTCTGCACTGATGTGGAGCTCTGGTTCATACCTAAACTCTTGCCTTTTTCTGCCACAGTCTAGAGTTTGGATACCAGCTTGTTTATGCAGCTTGGCTTGCAATAGTTACAGGAAAGTGGCACTTTTTCACAGATGATACTCAGCTCACTTCTTCACAACAGCCCAGTCACTGTGCGATTCTTTTTCACTTTCATCTTTTAACAGCAACTGGACAGACAGCTCAATATAGGAAAGTGGACTCCAGCTCCCTTCTGGCTGCTATATCTTTCTTTTTACCCTGCTGCTGCTTTTTACCCTGCTTTCTTTTTACAATTGCTCTATTATATATATTTTTTTTCACTTGTATTTAGCACACTATATTTGTCTAGTTAATAAAAACAGAATATCTGTTGCTGAGTCATCTTGCTATTAAAATGTCCGATTATGGAGGGCTGCATCTGTGCAGGCACATTTTGTGTAGTGCCATATCATAAAAAAAAAAAAAAAGGAGCCACCAGAGCAACCATATTGTGAAAAGCAATAAGAGCACAACCCCAAAACTTCTACTTCTGCCCTTAATCAGATGCATTAACTGTCAACTGTTCAGTCCCTTGAAGGTTGAAGAAAATTATTTTGTTATGAAGGGTGGGAGCAAGAGGAAAGGAAGTGTCATTTATGTACTTGACCCTATTATGATTCTTTATAAAGAAAAAAGAGTCTGAGGAGCATGATTCCCAGGCATGGACAACTTGTATTGTGATAGCTGGGAGAGATGTTAGTAAAATTATTGCCCACAGCTCTCTATCTAGCACTTGCCGTATAGGTAGCCAATTTCCTTTGAGAACAGTTTCTACATAGCTGCAATATTAATCCCAGAAGGAAGTAGCAGGGTGTCAACATTTTAGACCGGCTTCGGAACAGAAGACTAAACGGTGATAGCTGAGCAACTAACAGAGCTGCCTTTAAATTGGGTCTATAGTCCTTCAAGACCATGTAGAACACAAAGCTGATGAACGTAGTGCTTTCATTAAGAGGGACAGCAGACAGTAAATCTCACTATTAGTGCTTTGTTGTACCCATGTAAACTGTGCTCAAAGTGCATTAAGGACTAAAATTTTTATCATCATGAACAAGTAAGTACCTTACGGAGCTGAAACTACGATTTCCCTTTCTATTTCGCCAACACACTGTCAAAGTGCAGATGAAGGGCAGATTCATTGAGCATTTCCGTTTTGGGACTGCAAACATGACTTTATAAAATCCTGGAAAAACAGTGTCTGCTAATGGCACGCAGCTACTTATGATAGAGATGCTAATTTAGGATTGAATTAGTCAAAGGATTAGTTTGGAGGTTTTGTACTTCTCCATGTTATAAAATCCCACTACAGGCAGAGAAAGTTTTGTACATTACCAGATCAGAATAAAAGTCTTAAGACCCACAACGTCAGATATCCGAATGCGCGTTAAACACTGGCATAGCTGAAGATTGAGACATAGACAAGAGTTTAGGCCCATTAGCTTGACCATAGATGATCACAGTATATTTAAATAGTGTGTTTTCTGTGTTATTTTTGATACGGCTACAAAGATCTGGAAACCTATTCACCGATATGTACTTTTTATAACACAGACTTAGAACTTGCTTATTGCAGGGAGAAGACATCTATTTTGATATCATTCACTGTAGCAAATCAAAATAGCCTTCTAATTAGCAGAACAAAACAGTAAAACAAAGCTGAGAGGCAGAGTGCTTCCTCGCAGCCACGAATAACTTCAGCCAATGCATGACTTTAGAAGGTGAGCTTCAGCAGGTGTTTTCATTTTTATGTTCTTTGGAGAACATGTTCTGTGTTTTGATTTTTTTTTGTGCACTACTTGAAAATATAAATGTATCTAAGCATCTACAGAAATTTCTACCTTAGTAAGTACTTTCTCTTTTTTTCTCTTATTTCCTGTACTTCAATCTTTCCCACAAAATATTACTTGTTCCTTTTGTGGGAGAAAAAATAATCTTTCATGGATGAAGTGCTTTAAATTTTCAGTGTAATATATAAACGGGTGGGGAAGGAATGCCTTTATTACCATCAGCTAAAAAAAAAAAAAAAAAAGGAAAAACAACCACTAGAAAAAAAGCCTGGAAGCCCCAGTAAGGTTTCTCATGTTTGCCAATAGGATGATTTAACATGGACTGAAGGTGATGTAGGATTAAGGTTCTGCTCAACCATCTCCTCTCTCCTCCTGCCAAACTGTTAGAAGGGAATTGAGAACTCAAGCAGTGCATAGCTTAAAAGTCCCTAAAGTCTATGTAAATTAAATAAGTCTAGCTGAAAGAAGCAATAAAATTCATCTCTGTGGCACCAACAGTACTACCATATTTTGCAAACATTTGGTCTTTTAATAGCTTTCAAGGAAAACCAAATGGAAAGTAAATCACATTATTTTAGAAAGAAAGTAGTAAGGAAATAAAGAATCTAAGGAAAAAAAAATAAACAGGACAACATAGTATAAACCTACTGTGGAGAACAACCCTGTAGTGGCACAGAGATAAGCTAGAAGTAGAAATTAAATCACTTCATTTGTTTTTTTCATGTTATGTTTTAATTCTTCCTTTCTATTTGCAGATAGCCTTAAAGGGAATATTTTCCTGGTTACACCTCCAAACAAGTTTTCTGCCTACTTTCTAAGCATCTATTAAAAAAGAAAGCTGGGATGGAGGTAAAGTACATCTTTTGAAATCTGTACATTAAAGAAGAGCAGATAAAGATGAGAGAACAAGAGCATGTTTTACAGATCAGATCCGGAATGTGGAGAATGAATTGGAAAGAATCTGATCTTTGAAAATCACTCAGGGTGACTTTGACGTTAATTTGTAGTACATTTCACTCTTCATGCATCTCTCAATCTCACCTCTGGTACTTATTCCCTTTCCCCAAAGCAACCATCTGCTAGGTAAGCACTAGTTTTTCTTAACAGACATGAGAGAATGACCAATTTATATCCAGCTGTTTATAGAGAGAGCAGTCTTAAAAGATCCTCCTTATTAAGCATATGGCCTTATTACTGGAGGGCTGGGTCTTTTTCAAACTATTGTTTAATAAGGCTTTGTAAATATTTATAATTATAATCAGAAATTTCATTAATTTATAGGCTTTGCTTTTTTCTCCTTCCATTAGAAGTTGTTTGCTTCCCATCTGTTTATCTCTCTCTTTAAATAAGATCTTTTGTGCTTTTGAAAGGTTATAGACGCTGGCTACAAAACATGGAAAATATGTTAAGGTGTGTCTAGCTCTAGGAGACAATCCAATCCTTCAATCAGCTTACAGGCTACACGCAGAAAACAAAAGAAGGAAATAAATGAAGTTCTTTAATTGAAAGGTGAAATACAGAGAGTTTTGGACATTGTCATATAGGGAAACTGTTGGTGAAGATTTATCATGGTATTCAATCTCATTAAGTGCCTCAAACACAAAAAAAACTCAAAATATCTTTCCCCTTTTCCCTTCTAGCTCTACAGTTCAGCATCTTCCTACATGTGGATTGTGGCATCAGATATAGGACTAGCTTTTCACAGCAATCTGTTGCAAATGTAATTGGGAAGTATTTTTCTGTACAACTGTTCTTATGTAATAGAACACACAAACTAGCCTGCAAGACACTTCTTAAAATACCCTAAAGGAAACAATAGCATTTTACAAAACACTTCCTCTGTAAAAGGTGTTTTTTGATGCTACTTTGCTTTATGCAAAGGAGTAATGAACAGAAACTAAAAAGTTTTCTTGTTTTGGAAAGCCCACCCAGTATATTCAAGGTTAAAAATAAAATCAAAGGATACACAAATATAAAGAATCCATACTAAGAAAGCTTGTTAGAATCTACTTAGAATTAGAATTTACTTGCTCTTAGTAAAAGACTACCATAGTATGAATGGCCTTGACTCATCCAGTTTAAAGACAAACACTGCTATTTTGTAGCCTTTAACATTGTTAGCTAACTGCATTTTCTGCATGCCAGATAAATACCAGAAAGTCTTCTGCGCTGCAGAAACTGAATTGGGTAAACTCCCCTCCAGTTAGAGCTCTGTCTTTACCTTAGTCATGATTAAACTTCTGTCTCTGCTGTGCACTAAAGGGCTATACCATGAATACCATGAAGTTCAGTTAGGAGATGTTACACAGCTCTGGGCTGGCTATCCTGCAGGTCTCTCAGGGATGCTGCTGCTCTGAAACAAAAAATGAATCTGGATCATTAAACAGAGACATGCAAATATTGTTTTTTTTTTTCTTTTTTTCTTTTGTGGACAGCTGCACTGAGAAGTTAGACTAAAACTGCCTTCTGACCATCTGAAGCAAATTTTTTGGTTTCTCATTGAAAATAGAGGAAAAAAAAAGTGTGGCAGATTTGCTTTGTCACAGTATGCTGCTGTTAAAAAGTAAAAGCTGTAAGGCTGTTTTTCTAAATAAAAGGCTATTCCATTTATTTAATTTCATTTTATCATAATGCACAGAAGTTATTTATTTTGCAAGATCTCTCACCTAAAAAAACATTTTTGAGGCAACATTGTCAAACATGGATATGAACTTTTTTTTTTTTTTTGAAGCAAAGGCTTTGGTGAACAAATTGTAATTTCTTTTGAATGTATGAGATCACTTTCTGTTAGAGTAAACTGATCGGAAGCATGCATACAGGAATGTTCTAACAGTAACTTTATATATGAACCAAACTAGTTTATTTTTGGTCAAGAAACAACTTTATGACTGAGTAATGGGTTTGGGAGCCTTCAAAATGATGCACAAAACTATTAAAACAATTTTCCTTCAGGGCATTTTAAGTTTGGTAGACAAATTGAGATACGCAGTCTCTGTTGTGATTTTGGCGCACTTTCCTGCCTCGCAGCTTTTTGGTATCAAGCAATGGCAATGCCCCTTTAAATGAAAGCCCGACACCTTTAACATAAGAAGAATCTGGCACGTCCAAAGCAGAACCTCTTGTCTGTGCCATATCACTTCTCACCAAGACACTTCGAGACATTAATGCTAATCAAAGTTTATGCTTGAATGAGATAGGCTTTTTTACAGGCTCAATACCACCACTCAGTAATCTGACACAACAATAAAGATTTTGCCTGATATTGCAGGAGGAGGTCAGCAGATAAAAAGATTTTGATACAGTCCGTCCCCTGATTTTTAATATTTATCATGCTGGCTGTGCAAATCTTTTCCTTGTTTGTGGATTCGGTGAATTTCACTGTTGTGCGTGGCTTTTCTTTTTCTTTTCTTTTTTTTCAATTCATCTGAAATCTGACTCTTGATTCTCTTTTCCTACCTGAAAATAAAATTCACTTAACTAGGATAGAGAAGTTTTTTCTTGCAAAGAGCCAAACAGGTCTTGCAAATTTCTAGAGAAGTCTACGTAAATATTTTAGTGTTTTTCAGGACCAACACTGGAGAAACTAGAAATAATGACTAATAACTTCAGCTTGTACTGAAGTACCAGTATCTCTCGGCAAGCACGTCTAAAGCCTGTCTTACTGAAAACTGCCAATTACTGATCAGCATCTTTTTCCTGTTTTTGCAATTGTGCATAGGCAAAGTCACATCATAACTCCTCTGTAGGTAGTCTTTATCACCACTGCAGGTATTTGAAAGATCTCAAAGCTCTTGCGTAAAGAACAGACAGAGCAGTGTCCACTACCACATCATGCCTGAAAGTCTCCACAGTGACATCACATGGAGTAAGAGAACTCGGATGTGACAGTAAAGATACGGCAAGCAAAAACTACATATTTCTATACAATTATGCAGAGAATTAATTCATTTAGCCTTTGTAGACTACGTGGAGAGACATCATCTGCCCACAGACTGTTTCCTGGAATTTATAATGGATAAGAGATGTTCAACAGCATGCGTATAAGAGGGCAATGCAGACCAGAGGACCACAAAATTTATCAAAATATATTTTAAAAGGTATTTATGTAATTTAGAAAAATCAATTTAGAAAAATCAATTTCACAAAAGTTTCCATTCCACATTTAAGTCTTAAGTAACAGAATATATTAATCACTCTGAAAATGAGATGGAACATGTTTGTGTACATTTCAGGTACACAAACATATTTGAAACCTGCAAAAATTAACACAGGAGCAAAAGGAAGAAGAGAAAAGAAAACTACAAATTCTCATATCGCACAATTCAAGTTTATTCCATTCATTCTTGCAACACAAACTTAAAAATACAGTATCAATTAGCATTCTGATGTCTATGAACCATGATAATGATGAACTCAACTGTGTCAAAACAGTAACAATGGTGAAAAGAGGAAGTCAAATATCAAAATGCACAAAGCACTAATTTTCTTCCATCACTGCGTAGAAAGATGATTGTTTATCCATTTACAAAATATAATTAAGACAGTTCATTTTGAAATTTTGCATGCAACACTGCAATTGCTTGACCTAAGACACTCCACTCTTACCAGCCTCTTCTACAAATAATTCAATGCTATATTCAAGAAAAAGGAAAAAAAAAAGTTCCATTTAATTACTGTATTTCTTTTCCCACTTACTCCTCCTTAAGAATAAGGAGCAGCAGGTAAAAGATCCAAAATACACTTAAGGTTATAATTTACTGAGCAAAAATTGACAGGAAAAGGTATAAGAGAACAGATTTGCAAGTGTATGTATTTCCAGTCTGAGAAAGTATTTCCTTACTGTTTGCAGGATGCAAAATAATTTACAGTTTGGTATTTTCACCTAGTTAAGACCTACTCAAAGATACAGGTAGGCACCCATTATTTTTCTTCACAACATAGCTAAAAGGAAGGGAACGAATGAACAAACCCTGTTTCTAGACAGTTTAGCTTTTGTCATCATTATCATCATTTTTTTTCAAAGTCCTGGGCAAAATGACCAATCACCTCTCATGTAGTGCAAAAAAAAAAAAAAAAAAAAAAAAAAAAAAAAAAAGGCATTTTTTTAATGATTCAATCAATAAATGCCATCTTTTCACTACCTAGAAAGGCATCTTGGGTGTACACTACAGCCAGATTCACACTTGAAGTTTGTTTGCATTTTTTCCTCAAGTAAGAAAAAGGTATTCACACAACTGTAGAAAAAGAAAGGCAAAGTTGCCTCAGTGAATTACCAGAAGAGTTATTACAAAGATGATGTCTCTTTTATATGATAATGCTCACTTAAATGACAGTTGAAAGCAGGGGCAGGGAAAAATGAAAGTTCAGGAGAGAGAAAAAAAAGAAACAAAAAGCCTGTGGTCAGACAACGCTAATCAACACAAAACTTTCCACATAAAACAGATTGCAGTTTTCTAGATTAGGATTTTAGTAGCTAAGTATTTATTAGCATAATATGGAGAAAAATTTATGCCAAGGATGTTTACTTTCATAGCTGAATAAAAAATGAAACCTGTATTCTATGTTCACACTACTGCAATGACATGACAAGATTACAAGACTTTCTTTAAGCACTCATTAAAGTGTACTGCTCATCAAGCTTACCAACTGATTTAACACTGATTTCCTGTCTTCCTTCTCTTTCTTGCCATTCATTTCCAAGATGCACAATTAATTTCCAATTAATTTCACTGTGCAATTTATGGGCAGAGTTTTTTTTCCCCATTTTTTTCCCCAGTATCTTATGGGATATGTATATGTAAGTCAGTTCAGGGTCTCATTTTACCATTTAAACGCAAGATGTTTTATAGGTGAGACATTCACTAATAGTATGCAACATGATTCAAGTAAAACTAATCTCCATGAAATATTGTAGTGGTAGTCACCAATCTACTTCTACATACCCTCCCAATTTCAGCTATGATAGTAAAACAGTATCAGCTACTTTTGTTCAAGAATTCGGCATAAAATTTTATGTACAGTGTTTTCAGTATGGTATCAGAAAGTTTGAAATTTGTATTTTAAAAAAGGAAGATGTACAACTTTGTGGTTTATACCTTTTTTGTTATAAAACCTGTTATTCACTCTCTTGAGTGAACTGGCAGTCTGAAGAAAACTTTCAGGATGAAAGCCAGAAGCTCTTGCATTCCTGAGAACTGTAGAATGTCACAGGAATTCCTATCAATATTTTAAATACCTTCCCATGAGTTGTCAAGGCTGTCAGAGAACTGCCATGTTTAGTGGTGCAATAAATTTACCTAAATGTTGATAATTAATATGGAGGGCTGTAGTGGGAGCTTTCAGAATAAGCTCCATGCCTTAGTAATCAATTTTAAGAGGTTCATTCAGCCAGTAATGAAACATGAATTCAAGAATATGCCCTCCACCCCACTCCTGGTAGTTATATCTAATTAAGATTTCTACTTGTAAGTCTTCCTGTTCCTAACAACTAAACTTAGGAAGCTTTGCATGTATTTTAAAACTTACCAAGAAGTTTAGCATCTACATTTACCTCTGATATGAATGTCTAAATAACTATTGTTCATTTTGAACATTTTACTTGATTATCCCTGCATACCAAACAGCCTGAAATTTTCAAACTATGCATTTTCAGCCTATTAACTTTATGCTGACATGGTGAATAAAAAAATTCGTTCTTACAATCCTTCTGTAAATAACTCTAGTGATGTTTTTAATTTTCTCAAAAAAGTCTGGTTAAAACTTCTGTTCTGGACTAGAACACATATGGGAAAGGAAATATCAAAGTTTAAGCATCCAAAAGTAACTTGGCAGATATTTTGGAGTGTAATAGGGCTTTGCCTCATCTGATCTTCCTAGTTTACACAAGAGTCAGAAAACCATTAGTGTGACATCGAATTAATCAATATGAAATACAGCTCCATTAACCAAAAGTTCTCAAAACTGCAACATAAACTTTAGGCAGAAGGATAAAGCTACCCACTGAGAGAGGAGAGGAGAGAAAAGCAACCCAGTTATCTATATTAATTACTACAATTCAGATTTTGGTAGACACTAATACCATGGGACTATTGTGTCCTTCACAATTATATACTTAGGTACATTCCACCTAAACAGATCTTTAAACAAGAACCTTAGTACTAATTTAGGAAGTTCACAAGCCAAAAATTCAAGATCATCATCTCTTTTCCTCCCTCCATTTTCACTAGAAATGAGAAAAGTCTGTGCACATAAAAGAGGTCCAAACAGATTATCTTTGATAAAGCCTCTAACTAGTCTGATTCACAGAGAATTTCCCTCCCCCCAAAGTATTTAGCTGAAGAAGCTGGAAGATGCAAAGAGTGACAGACAGGCAGCAGTGTGAGGCCACAGGAGAGACATTTAAGATAACAGTCCATCCGTCACTGAAGAAGAGTTTTGATTGCTTGGTTGTCAGTGGCTTCAAAGGCAGTGAGTCCATCTGGGCCTTTCACAGTCTTATCAGCACCCTGTAAAGACATTGAAAAGGACTGTCAATTCAAAAAGGAAAACGCATTACACTATTAGGAGTTTTGCAACAGTTGCTTACTTTAGATAATTACATTCATTATATATATAGTTTTGTAGTCCAGTGCACATTTTCACCTCAAAACTAATCAGGTCCATGTTTACCTGTGAAACTATTCAGCATACAGCTAAATCTATTCTACCTCCCTGCCTTGAGCAGAGGGGATAAAGCTTGAGAAGTTGGCGACAGCACTTCTGTCACAAAGAAAGCTGAAAATCAAATTTTTAATTAATATAAGATAAAGCCAAAAGTTTTTTTTTTGTTGTTTTTTTGTTTCTAGCAACTACTTATATGAATGCAAAAATTCAATCTCATGCCTTTTATGAAAACTATGGTACAATACACTTTTCTTTTGGCTCATATCATGTATTGGATATGTCTGATAAAAAGCTTTAAAGAATGTATACACCAGAGGAACCAGGAATCATCCACACTGCAGACTGCAACTTCATAAAAGCCAAATCCATGACAAAAGTAAGATCAATGAGTTCTAAATCCAAGAAATATGAATAAGGATGTTTCATAAACAGCCTGACCAAACTGAATCATACCCCATTTGTCTTCTACATCACATAAGGATCACATTCATCTAGGATTGTGATTATCTCTGTTTTGAAAAATTAAAAAGGCATTAGAAAAAAAAGACATTAAAAAAAGTGTTAATATCCAAAACCAAATGAGTGTTTTTCAATGAGCTAGGCCTACCTAAAAGCAACAGAGTCAATACTACTTCTATTTACAAATCTGGCGTTATTTCACACAAGGTTATAGAGGTGCACAACTAGACATGGCAGACTTATGTAAACATAAGCAGCATCAATATTAGAAACAGAAAAGGAAAGTAAAAAAAAAACAGAGACCAAATAATCATATTTGTTTTGAGCACTGTATAGTCATGTACATGAAAGCGAAAACCCAGGCAAAAATCATAAATAAGGTAGTTAACTTTTATTCTTTTCTTATTTTAGCAGAGAACATAGGACTATAGAGATGGAAAGATGCTTCCTGAAAATAAGTTAGATTTCAGAACATTTGCTGCTGGGAAGATATGTAAGTCTTATTTAAAAATATCTGAATTAAAATGATAGCAAGGATACTTTGGTACAAACATGCTTATGTACATGCACTGCAGAGTTCTGTTTCAATATGTTTTAGCTTAACCTGCCCTTAGAGTAAGTACAAGTCTCTCTCTTCCCTTGCTCTACACAGAAGAAAATACACAGATTAACAGTAAAGAACACCCAATAGCTTTCTAAGAAAATAATGAACCTTTTATTTTGAGAGTTTCTTTATTGAAACCTAAAATAATTTACTTATTCCCAACGTAACTCACAGTTTGATTAAATTTCCCATTTTAATTGATCTTCTAACAATTTAATAAATTGCATCTCACATAACTCATTGCTCATTTGCTCTCATACTTTCCAGGTAGCAGAATACTAACATGTCTTTTGTGCACATGCAGTAAATGCAGTCAAGTGAGAGGAGGGATCACAGCAGTTGCTCCTCCTCCCGACCAGCTATAACACACCTGACCTGCACACTGCAGCACTGCTTCGAAGAGTATGAACACAAGCTGAATCCCCAAAAATGATCACTTGGTCATATAATACTAGTTAGGCTGAACTGGTATTTTAGTATAGATTAACTATTGAAAAACCATTGTTTGTAAACATTTTTCTCCATACAAAAAAAAAAGAAAAAAAAGAAAAATTTGACATACTGGTCAAACATCTCAGGTGACCTAAGTGACCTAGAAGACACACAGTCATAAATCAGTAATAGCTTCTCCTGCTAAATATTCATCTGCAGGAGACTGTTTAATACAGTCAAAATTTAAAAACGAGTTAAAAGGATCCTACAAAAGCAGGCAAAAAAAAGTCATTCCAGCATTCTACAGAAGTAGATATAATCAAGCTCAGGTCAAGATGACTTTAATTATAAGAAGCACAACACTGCCAGGAAGCATGTTTAATGACAGTTCATTGAAATAAAATGATACCACAGTATTGTCTAGTTGTCCAAAGTAGTTAATATTTTCTTCTTTCTTTCCATATGTATATATGTGTACATACGGAGAAGTGTTTATCATTCAGTATGAATTTATGAACAAATCTGGGAACAAACACGTTCTTTTCCATATATATATATATATCTATAAACGCATGCATATACATGAATATACACAAAAGAACATAAAGATAAATGTTAATTTTACAGACACACATAGATTTTTGGTTTTGACAGCATAGTAACAACCCTGATGAATGCTTGGACTCTTATCCCACTAGGTAGAACAAAGCAGTACAACAGCTCCTGGGATACAGTTCAGAAAAAAAACATCATTAAAGTAGCAGAAATATTACAAAACCTGTAAAACTAGAATGAGGGCACCTGAAACTAGAAGATTGGCTTACAGAACAAGTAGGTAATTTCTGTAACTAGTCACCACAGGAAGTTACAGAGGAAAATGATACCAGCCCATCCAAAAAGGACAAACAAATGCATAGACAAGAGATTTTAATACTTATTAAAGGGAACAGACATGCATGCACCTCTAAAATTTCTAGTACAACTACTGGGGATATTGTGAAGAATGAGAGGAAAAGATCACCAAAAGCAGTCAAATTCACAGCTCTTCCCAAATGGCATCCACTTGCTACTGCCAGAGGAAAAGAAAAATATGACTAAATGGGTAATTCTTTAAAATATTTGCAGCGTGAACCACAACAAAAAAATAACCACACTTAAAATGGGCAGACAACAGATCCTTCTTTTAAACTTTAAACAAGCTGTTCTTTTAGAGTAAATCTAATTATTTTCATGTATTACAGTAAAACAGAGCAAAATATTATTATCAACCGAATGCCAGAGCCCAATGGAAATGCTTTAGGTATTACTATACAAACTTCTATAGTTTGAGCCTTTGGGAGACCTTTGATACAAGCTTTCATAAGCTTGCCTTCATTACTTGAAAGATATACTAAAGAGTACCCCAAAACTATTTTTGGGCTTTGGAGATGAGGCATGATAATTTTAAAATTGGATTACCAAAAGGGAAGTTTGGATGGAAATCTGCAAAATGGGTTTTTTAAAGCTATGTTTTAAGAAATGGTGGGTTTTGATCTCTAATCTGACCAAAAAAAGTATCATCTGGCCTAGAGGTTGCTTGTGGCAATAATAATACCTTAAGATTTAATTCATTCTGCTTTAAGTTTGGTAGAAAAATATTACATCTACACACGTTTACTTTATTTACTGAGAGCCCATGTTCCCACAGACTATAAGTTTAAACTGCCCTGATATGCAAAATGCTATAAAGAGAAACAAAATGCTCTTCACTGAGCCCACATCTGTTCATCTGTTTTTATTTAATCAATAAAAATAACAAAGCTTTTTAAAAGGATTAAAATGTAATCACTGACCAATTTTTCAGAAACTAGTAGTATTACCAGAAAAGGATTATCAGCAATTTTCAAAACCAAGTGGGAACCAAAGAACAGCTAGCAGTTGAGTATGATGTCAAACTGGATATTGTAGTCAACTCAATGTAGGTTAGGCTGACTTGTTAGTTCATCTGCTTTCAAAAGTATTTAGGCTGAGACTTAAAACCTGCAAAAGAGTTTTATCATCCATTAATTTTTAATGAAGCACAGTATTCATGTCAGTTCTTCGTCAGTTTTTCCTATTTCAGCTGAGGCCTTAAAAGAAGAGTATTTGTGGTTCACTATTAATCAATGAACAATTCAAGGAACCAGTAGTATTTATTTTTATGTACTGATTAGCATAAAACTTCTTACAATATTTGCATTCTTTCTCCAGACACCAGGGCAGTCACTGTAGCCTCTTTAAGCCAAGTTCTCATGATACAGTTCCTGTTTTCACATATGTTCACAATGCTACCCAAAAGAGCTGATCTGAGACAGTACTCCAACAGTTACCACAAATTAAACCAGGAGAAGTTGTGCCACTCTAAGCCCCATCAGTGATACATGTCAGTTCTCTAACATGTCTCTCTTCTGTAAAAAAAAAAAAAAAAAAAAAAAAAAAAAACAGACCATTTTTTCTCCCTGAACTTTAGAAACTTTGCACATCTTTTGATGATACACACTGATAGATAGCACTGTCACTCAGGTAGCTGTATGTGATAAAGCAAAATGTTTCCAGCTGTTGAGTGGGTATAAGTGGATTCACAAGCTCTGAAAAGGCATTTTCAAAATATCATACCCAGAGCCTAGAGATACAAGCAACATGCTATCAAAAATATTCATTTGGGAAGGGGAAAAAAATAAAAATAAAAAAAAAAAGGAAAAAAAAAGAAAAAAAAAAAAGAAAAAAACTCCACCATCCACACTGAAATAATCACACTACATATAATAGTTAACAAGCAAATGAACAATGGAACAATTTATTAGTTATTGAACTGACAGAACTCACATTCAGTATAAAAATTATAAGAAAGCTTATATATAAACTCACTTACTATTTATCCATGCCTGAAAAAACAGTTTTGCTTATGTTATTACACATACTGTTTGTACAATGGTATTAGGACATGTTCAATACCCTCCCCATATCCCTGCAATTAAGATTCTTTTATCTCAGTGTATTAAGAGATGTGAGTAGATAAGGTCTGTGGGGGAAGTTATTTCTAGCTAAGACTCAGACTTTTTCTATTCCTGTTTTTGTTTAGAACAACTGGAACATTGAAGCAGTGGTAATGATTCAAATAAGATTATGAAAATTGCTACCTATCTTTCAGTCTTCTGTTAACCTAGGCAAAATAATCTAAGTTTCTCCTTTTCAGACCCTTCCCCATGAAGACAGATCATTCTGAGCTTTCGAATGGAAATGTTTTAACTAAAAGGATTATACTTGAGCAAAAAGAGCATTATCTCATGTCCCTAAATCCTTCACTTTTGTAAAGTTTTCCACTATATTTTCCTTACTGTAAAGTTATTGAAAAAATAGCCCCTGTAAAATCACGATATTGTTCCAAATATAGAGTTTGATCTCTGAGAAGTCAGACTAAAGCTTGAACATTAATTGGACATCTGTCTTATTTCTTTCTTATCTACTTGGCTCAAATGCCAATTAATAAATTCTATAATTCTTTACTGCTTCTAATCCAGCAGAGCAAGACAAAACTCAGACTTGGCATAAAAACAGGGAGAAGAATATGTGCGACAGAGAGCCCAACTGTGTATTTCATAATCAGGGCGGCAATTCTACACCTGCAATCCAGGTCCAATGGATTAAATACCTCCTAAATATCCAAACCAAAGATAATGGAGTCATGAAGTGCTAAAAAACTAAAAATAATAAAAAAATGAAGAAGAAATAAAGCTAGAAGGAGAGAATACTCATTTATTTTTGGAGCACAGATATTTATCAGTAAGATATCCTGAAGAAAGGTACTCTATACATCAGGTCAATGTTTTAGATTTAGTGAAAACTTTATAACAAGTGCTTAGTTGTATTATAAAATCACAATTTGATAAAAAATATAGATTTTTCTTCTTACTGTGGTAATTTTAAGTATTCTTGAAGGTCACTGTGAGCTTTGGAAATTAGACAGATCTTTCCACTAGCCAAGATGCTAAGAAATGAAAGATATGTCAATCTAAATGCAATTAAACTTTGCAAAGATGAACTAGCATGCATAACAACAGGTTAGGTTAGGTTGCACTTTAAAATCCTCTGGCCAAATGGGAGATGAAGTTTTTCCTAAAGTTAAGAGGAAAAAAAAAATCATACGTTTAACTTTATAATGAATTGAAGACTTTAAATCAGCATCAAAGCTTTAAATTTTAATGGTGTGGAAAGATGACAGCTTTGAAGGTATTACACACGTCAACAAAAGCTTTTTTATGACCTTCAAGTTTAAACTACTGCCTTATCAATGCTTTGTTCTAGCTGATATTAGGCAGGCCTAAACCAGGTCACAACTGTTTCTGTAATTCACTGTGATTCATTACTGATTAACATGACAGCAGGGCTTGAAAACAATCATTTGCAATGTCAATTTTAAGGTTTTAAACTACCCTTATTTTCTTATTTTTTTTTTTAAAGGAAAATCTTAAGTACTAGAAGTACTACATCAGATTAAGAAAGAGCTCTGCTGTAGTTTTATTATTGTCCCAGTTTTAACAGGTAGCCAATGTCACAGAACTTCCAGCTAGATTAGAAGATGCAACTATATCACAATTTCGAGCTCTGTTTGATGTCAGATAGAATTTAATAGAAACATTTAATTGCTTCAGGGGAAGAAAAGGGAGAAGCAGAAAGTAAGATCTACAGCGTCTAACCTCTCCAGAAATAATGAACCCTAGTTGCCTGAAACTGCACTGACAGCGAAAGGCAGCTGTAAAATATTCCTTGTTTTTTTTTTCAGGTGAAATACCACAGATTTTCTGCCAATGGAACCCCTTCTCACTGAGCATGCAGTTGCAGCTCCCTTTTCAAGCCTCTTTCATTTCAGGTCTCTGCTCCTTACCGTTTACATGTTATCAGCAACTCTACAATTACAGCTGAGCATTACTTTCCATATAAAAGTCAAAATCATTGCATCATCTCAAATCAGTGGTTAGATTATTTTGCATAGCATGTTTCTTAGCATTTTCATCTTAATTGCTAGAAGTGAGAGTATTTCCTTCTGTTAGAAAACTCAAACATTGAGTTACAAGTACATTTTCCATGCAATGAAACTGTGCAGCCAAGCAACAATGTGATATGCTGAAATTAGATGCTTTCCAACAAAAGTATCCCAGCATAAGCTGCTACTGAAACTTAGATTTCCAGAAATTTTATGTTACCAAGTATGTAGACTCATACTGGGGGGAAAAAAAAAAAGAAAAAGGAATGAATAAAGGGAAGGCAAAACTTTTTCATGGGTTAGATTAACTGTAGCCTTCATAAATTTTTTCTTAAAACAGAAGTTGCACGGATGTATTTCGCCTCCAGACAAGGGCACACTATAGTAAGTAGGGATCACACAGCTTACTAAAGCAAATAAAAACAGAACTAAGCTTTCAAAGTGATGATGGCAAAAAGGCTTGCAAAAATATTTTTCCTACAGGTCTTTGGAAGTAAGCAAGAAACAGTAATAAGAATGCATGGAAGAAACCACTTCAGCCTTTTTAAATCCACAGCAAGGAAGCAAGTATAGGTCTAAGAGATGTTATGTGGGTACCTAAAAGGACTTGAGCCTCATCCTTCACATTCTTTATTATTCACTGGCCTCAAATTCATCCTTCCCCTACAAAAACAGGTAGTTGAACAAACATTTCGTACATAGAAACAACTGCCACTAACAATTTACAGAACAGCAATGTAGACTAGGCAAACAGTACAACAGAAAATCTAAGTTTAGTCCACATCTACAAAAGCTATAATCAAAACCAAGAAACCACCCTCTAAAATAAGCACGTCACACTTGAAGAGTGCTGAAAGCTTTCTCAAAGCAGCAGCCGAAGTGAAACTAAAGATATCTCATACTGAGAGTTGTTTGGTGGACTCATTAGATGAATATACTTAGGAGAGAGCTACTCGTGGGGCTGCTACTCTGTTCTTTCTCCATTTCTTGAAATGGCACCAGTGTTTCTCCAGTCCCATAACACATAACTGAAAGGAACTAAGGCAGCAAGAAAATTTTAGTTCAAGGATCTCAACTGGTATGAAACTAACTGCAGAATTTTAACTTAAAAATTATCAAGTGAATGTCATGGCAGTGCAAAAAAATAGCATAAGAGATACTGGTGAAAGTTTAATACAGAATAATCTCGGTTGCAATCAACCTTTTGATTGGCTTAGCTGTAACATGGATCTGCAGCCTCAACTTCTACAGCTAATACTGGTGGATACCCATCACACATTCTTCCTTATCAAGCTACAACCTCAAAAACTGTTTTAACACTAGAATATTAAAGACTGCCCCAGGAAAGAATCATTTACAAAACACAGAACATTTTAGCCATTTTCAACATTTTTGAACATTTCAAAGAATTTGAAGCAGAGTTTCAGAAACGTGAACTCCAGCATGAGGAAAAAGTTAACTAAATTGAGGAATGGCAGACATTGGAACTAGTTGACTCAATGTCTTTAAGAACAGGTCAAATAAACATCAGTTGCAACTACAGCATTCTTTCAATTGACTTGAAGATAACTTCTTGAGGTCCATTCCAAACTTTTTTTAAATAGTTTAATCTACACGTACAATTTATCTATACCTTTCTCCTACATACTCTTACAAATACTGCAGAACAGAGTAGAAATTCCTGTTTCTTAGACCTGCCTTAGGAATTTCTCTGCTATGATCTCAGACTGGTTTTAAGGGAGCTCTCAAAAATCAAGTTTCTTCTCTCCACTGCCTATATACAAAACTACTTGTGCTGAGGCAGTTCTGAGAGGTTCCAGAGGATCTAAATTAGTTCTAAATACACCAGGACATATTAAAAACCAGTCCTAACGTCATTAAGTCACTTGTGAGTAATAGACCTTTCTGTAGATAATGCTAATACTGGAAGCCTTTGCATCAGTAGTAGTTCTCCAGGACTGTTTAATTCAATCTCGTATAAATAAAGTTACACTGCTTTTAATGAGAATTTAGAAGCAATTTGGTTGTGGCTTTTTAAGGACTGCAAGCCAATATATTTTACAGGAGGCTTGATGTTGTGACATCTGAAATCAGTTTAAGTTCCAGTTACTGTCTCCCACCTGTACCTTCCCCAGTCAAGAAGCTCTTATGCAGCTGCACAGTGAACCAGTAGAGATAGTTGGATCCACCAAAAACTTGTTTAGCAAACAAAATGGTTATTGAACGGAGTATAGACAGCAGATCCGGCAACGTGCATCTGCAAGACCACCAATATCAACAACAGAAAATGTAGCCCAGTAGCCCAGGCTATTTCAGCAAATGGCCACTGCAATCTCATCACTGACAGCTTGAAACTTGCTTCAGTATCTCTTTACTATCTGCATATAGTTAGTATCCTCTGCAAGTGACTTACATACAAATGCTTTCACTGCTTTTACTGCTTTCCATAGAATATTCTTGAAAGCCTTTACTCTTTTATATAGTATGAATAAAACAGTTAAACTCCATTGGATCAATCAAATTTCTACAGTGACTTTACAAAATCTTTAAGATCACTGTGATTAATTTTACAGTAATACCTTCTAGCTGACAACTCCATGCAAGGTATGCAAGTTTGGCATACTGAAGAACTGTACCAATAAAGCTCCCTTATTGTAGCACATTTCCCTTAAATCACTACTGATCCAGGTGTGTTAAGGAGAAAACCAAAAGGTAGTGCATCAATTCACTATCATCTTACTATTCCTAGGAACACAGTATCAAATGCAAGTCACTTCAGGCTACAGGATGGAGACGGTATTACAACCACATGCAGAAAATGACATTTGTCCTGGCTACTGGAATCCAAAGCAGTACCAGTCTACAACTGTACTCTTCCATTCTAGCTTAAAAATTGAAGAATCCACACAGACTGTACTCTTCCCTTGCAACAGAATTCCTCACGTAATGCATCATTAGAAGGATCTATCATAGACCCATGTGACCCATCATTTAATATCTAAAAGAGGCTACTTTGAGAGGGAATCTGCATTTTAAAGAAACAAAAATCAACCCTTCCGAGCTAGCAATAAGCCCAACGTCAAGGAACAAAAAGTCAATAGTATAGTAAGAAAGTAGAATAATAACAAAACTGAAGTATGCTTCTGAAATTAAATTCCTCAAACTGAGCTTGCATCAGAAATGCTGTTAGGAACCAGACAGGTACTCTGAAGATAAAAGCCTATAGCTGAGTGTCTAGTGTACCTCAACTACAAAACACAAGAAAACAGTAGCTCAGAAAACCTGTATATTAGTTTGTTCTACTTTAGATGGAAAAAACCACACATGATTAACCTGGAATTGCAACAAATTATTGATTATACAAATATGCTAGGATTTGAAGGGGGGGCTTTTTTTTGGTGCTATAGTAAAGGATCAGTTCTCACAAAAAATGTAGACAAGACACACTTATTTGAAGCTTTTTGAAATTAGAGATCATAACATATCTTTGCAAAAAAAAGAGCTAATATTAGACAATGCTGCAGAAATGAAGAACAGAAACAGAGTGTAAGTCATACAATGTAAGACAACTTTAAGGAAGATGTTTTAGAAGTTAACATACAAAATTGTTACACAAAACATAAAAAACCCCTATCATCTTTGGGCCAAATAATTTAAGTATAGTAAGGCTCATATAAAGCAAATGAACTCCTCTTAATCTTTTTTTCAAGGACAGTGAGCTCTAACAAGAAAGTACATGCAAGAATGCAAATAAAATACTGCTTGAATCATCTAGTCGATTTGCAAAACGGGCTACTTTTGCAATATGAACTAAAAGGGAGACCAAAAACAGATTTAGCTTTTTCTGACCAGGACAAAATGTAAAAGCTTTATAGCAGAGAAACCTTGTCTTCTTCCTGCTTTGACATGTCCCCTCCCTGCCTGAGATGGGTTTTCAGTCATCTGGCACAAGTAGAGGAAAACCACACCTCTGAATAACTTCACAGCAGTGATCCCATGATTTCAGAAAACTTAACTGGCTGCCAAAACTAAATCCTTTTCCTCTCTGTCTGCTGAAAGAATGCACTTTTTTTTTTTTGCCTTGGTTGATATGCTCTTGATTTCTCCCTAGCCAAACTGTGATACCATCTTAGTGGTCACTATTACTTTTGCTCATGTGCCCAAATCTAAGAATTTTCACTTTAAGCTATTTTGTCTACTAGTGAGAGTGCCCTCCCTCGTTTAGCAACATGAGCAGTCTTTGATGTTTGGAAATAAACTGGAGCAACATAATCTTCTTAAGAAAAAAATAAATATAGTAATACACTTCACTAATGAGTCATTTGCCCTGAACATTTGTATCTCACCTTTGAGAGAAGCAATTTCACACAGGAAACATGGCCCTCATAGACTGCTGATAGGAGTGGTGTGATATTATGTTTGTCTGGAGCCTGTAAATTGAGACACAGTTATGTGAATTTCACATAATACTGAAAGGTTTCATTTAACATTTCATTCTCAGTTTGCAGTAAAGTGAAGTTAAAGTTTTTAAAAAAGATTCCCCTACCCATTCTAAGATATTCCCTTAGATTTTCTTTTCTTCTTTTTTTTTTTTGTTACTCTTCTCCCATACAAGAGAAGTCATGATGTAAAAAACATTCAGAGGAAGGAACAGACTATCTTCTTTCCATAAAACTCCTCCCCCCCCCTTTTTTTTTTGTCTTGGTCAGTGACAGAAATCACTTCTTTTGTAGCTGACAAGTGTTGCCCACAATGCTGGACTTTCTTTTCCTCTCTAAACTACAGTCCTGTGAAAGAATAATAGAGCAACAGAAATGTTCTTATTCTCCCCTGCCCTCCTTTCATTTATCCTCCATCACCCACTTTGCGATGAAATAGCAGGATTCCTCAGAAAGTGCAAATCTTTCCAGAAACCAGGCAAAAAAATCCAAGCCACTTTGTAAAGAATTAAAGCTAAGATGTTCTATACATGAATTTTCAGGCAGATATTCTAAAGCATAGTATTATGTGTTCATAGTTAGTGTATTTAGAAACTTCATTGAGAGCTACACTGTTCAGGAGCATCAACTGCAGAGCAGTCAAAACTTCTCATGACAAAAATTATGCATATCAAAGTACAGCAGAATGGCTAAGTTTCTGCAAGTAAGAATCTCCGTCTAAAAAGAAAAGCACGTCAATTTAGATAGAGTTGACCTTACTCTGGAAAAAGAATTAATGACACCATATTCTGATGCTCCTTCCAAAAATTTTCATCTTTATTTATATGTGATTTGTGATTTTAAGTCAATTAAATTTTTTTTTTTAAGACACTAACAATTTTTCATAATATGTCCAAAAATGTAACAATATGTTAGGAAACGTCATTGAAGCTTCCAACTTGTAGTAGAACACTTTTCAGTATTAATTATGTTGAATAGTTAAGTACCAATTTAGTAATTTACACCAATCATTTATTTGAAAAGTTTATGAAAGATTAAAAAGACATTCTAAGGACTTTTTTTTTTGAAATTGAAATACATACATTAATATCAGCTCCTTTTAATAGCAGAAATTCCAGAATTTCCAGCTGTCCACAGTCTGCTGCATAGTGTAAAGGCTTCCTCCCACCTTCAAGTGTTCTGTTGACATCTTCACCCTTCAATGTAAAAAGAATCTAGTAAGCTATTTTTAGCTGATTATCACTAGACAACAACACCACCTCAAATATGCTGAAGTACTTCTTATCCAAATATTTAAGTCATTAAACATTAAGTTATTACTTAAGAAAAATGAAAATCAATTTGCTTGATTGATGCTTTTCCATCCTTCTGTACACTTTTAAGACTGCATGATACAACGTAGGTTCATTCTTCCATGTTGCATCTCTGATGCAGTGATTGCCCAAGTGAAGTTCCAAAACAATTAACTGCAGCTTTCAGAAATGTCTGTGTTGGTTTGTTTTCCTTCAAGCTTTCATCTGGCTACTCCAAGTTACTTTATCTGCTTTTTTTATATATATATATGCATATATTCAAGTTTTATGCATTGAGAAACAACAAGTAGAAATAAGTCAGCTTCAGAAATACTAGCAAGTGCAAATATTCATAATTCAAACCCCAACTATGAAACTTCTGTTTTATAAATAGCATCTCCCAATTCTATAAAATGACAGAAACAAAAGTCTGAAGACAGTCATTCAAATTAGGACACAGGAAGTTATATTCTAATACCAATTATACCAGCAGATTGAGACATCACTTAAGGCGTAAATAGAACTTAATTTAGTGAGTACCTAATCAGCTTTGTCTCCTCACCTTGTGTTGTGCAAATCAGGATAAACTGATTTGCTATACTTCAACTGTGACAAGAAAGCACTGGACATCAAATACTGACAAACTATGTGGTAAGTGACTTTGTTTCATTTGTGCAAGTGATTTTAGTCCTCTAGGCCATGGCTATTAGTTTAGCATGTCACCTCAGTAAGTGCATCTCTTCAGAGACAGAAGTAGGAGAATTTCAGCCTCCACAAAAGCCCTTAGAAAATTCATAAAATGGAATGCTTGAAACAGGTCTTCCAGAGAGCACTGAATCCTTGTAAGGACAGGTTATTGTCAGAAGGAAAGCTTATTCTGCATTTGATGTTCTATATCATAAAGGTTTTATATTGCAGGCCAGGCAACAAGAACAGCTCAGACTTCTTCTCTATCTATCAACACTATATTTAGCTCCTTTTATAATATACTCTGCTGAAAGTCAAAACAACAAAACAGTATTCTAACTAGAAATATTTTAGCTAGAATTAATTCTGTACATTCTCTGGTCTTGAAGATCAGGACTTTATGTTCTTGCATTTCTAAAGGTTCTGACTTTAAAGGGTATAAAACTTTAACAGAAGAAGCCTGATAAAAAGCACCCTTACTACTAGAGTTACTGACTCTCAAACACAGATATGGTTTCTGAAGCATGTTGTACACAAAGTATGTTAGTTTTGCATTTATTTATGATTTTTAGGACAGGCAATAAGTAGGGCTTCTAAACAAAGTCCACCACAGCTTAGCTATAGACACTCAGTACTGCAACAATTAATAATGCAAAATTTCAGTATATCAGTTCAACTCTCAGCCCTATCTGTGACAACCCTACCATTGAATGTAGTTTGTTCTCTGTTATATAAGCTTCATAATATGTCTTATATTATCCCTTAATTTCAGGGCAAATCATCAGTGGGAATATGTCAATATGGAACATGTTCCAAAATAATTAGCCAGATCACAATGCACTAAGAGCATAAAAATAATCATGCAAGTCTGAAAAGTATGTAGAGGAACAGCATACTTCAGTGATCTTGTTAAGCTCCACACATATTCTTATTTGAGTCTTGTCACTTCCTACCAATTATAAAATAACTGTCACTTAAATAACACATGGTCTTTGCAGATCTATTTGCACATACCAGCCCTAATGTAAGAAACTAAACAGTCAGATACTCACTATCTGAAAACACAGGAACACAGGAAACACAGCTAAATCCTAGGACAGTTCATATTCCATGGTTCATATTCAGAAACTATACTGAACCACTTTTTTCAAAATTAGAGAAGTAATATGAAACTAGGACTATCCAGCAAAAAAACCTTCTGTCCTACTTTTATAAGCTTTCATTGGCTTATGCACATACACCTAACCCACAGATCTTGCTGTTCTTTCCTAAACTTGTTATAAGATAAATTTCTGCTAGACAATGAACTTAGAAAACTCAGCAGTGTTTTTCCATAATTTTCCCTTGAACATGATGAAAGCTTTCTCATAGGAGAGAACCTGTATGACATCTGCAAATAAAGATGTCCCAAAGAGATCACAGAGCTCAAAACTAACACTGAGAAGTTCTGTCAACAGCACCCAAAGTTGAATTATAACTCAATCCAGAGTTTTAGTTTGAACCAACTGTGCCAAAAATATCATGAGTTAAAAAAAAAAAAAAAAAAGAAAAAAGAAAAAATATTCCTAGGTTTTGCAGTAAGCAGAAACAAATATCCAGGTGTTTTACAGTGGTTTTCCGTTTTTCCACACCCTTATAGTAGACTCCCAAATGCTGTAAAAATCCAACCCTCCCCACTTCCAACCCAAGACATAAGCAAGTAGAGAAAGAAGACAAAGATCAACTTCATACAGAGAGATTAAATCCTGTCTAGACAGTGATGTGCAACACATTATGCATCTTAGATAAGATTGCCAAAGCTATCTAAACAAGATGCTGTTTTCCTTCAAGCTTAGGCTGTTTAATCCTGTGGGTGTTGATTTTTGTCATCAATAAATGAATGATACAAAATGGAATTTCTTGCTCTTCCATTTCAGATTTTTTTTTCTCTCCAGATAAGCCAAGGAGAGATGCTGATTTATGTGAGCAGCTGAGTTCACTTTTTTGACAGACTGTTCGGCCACAGCTGACCACATTCTATATAAGCAACATGTTCTCTATTTAGTGGTGTCCAAAAAGTGAATGAATACATGCTGGAGAATCCAAGCATTTACAGCCTTCAGAAAGGAATTATATACATGGTAGCTACAGCAACAAGCTCCAATCCTGGTTCACATTTTCATAAGAACAGAAGAAATGTAAACATGAACATAAGGTAAAATTTCTCAAGTCCTCTCCAATTAACAAAAAAGGAAAAAAGATGGCAAATCACACACAACCCCGCTGAAAATATGGCTAATTATGTCAACAGCATGAGATGAACAGGTCTCCCAGTAATGTCTCCTGTTTACATAGGAAGGCAAGAAACAACCCAGGAAGCAAAAATCTAGAGCAATTGAGTTCTCTGTCTATAGCTTCTGAAATTATTACATTTTGAATATCTGTCAAAGATAATATATTGAATGTTATAAATCTAAGGTACCCAATGATCTTGCCATCAAATGACAATTCTTGTATTGACTGCACTGACAGCAAAGTGATCAATAGCATGGTAGACTAAAGTAGAGGTTGTACTAAATAGCTGAGGATTGTATTTAAAAACACACACACATGTACTACAATCTGTAGAGCCCATAAGTAGAGCACGATTTTCCTCTATTTTCTCAACAACAAAATCTTACAGGTATAATGCAAAAAGCACAGTGACATAGTACTTCTGCCAGAAGTTTTTAATGTGACTTCTGCCCTCTTCTAGAATCTAGCAGAGTAACAACAAGATCAGTAGTTAAGAGAATACTTTGGAAGATTAAGCCAGAGTCAAAGATTCAGATCATCTTCTGAATAAAACATGCCACACACTTCCTGAAAAAAAGATTATTTTCTATAGAGGAGGTGGTTCTAAGTTCACCAGCAATCACCTGTTTGTTCAAAGCTTGTGAAAAGAATGCCTTTTCAAAATGAAAGAGATCACTTCCAGAATACACTGTTAAACATTTAAGACTAAGTCCAAAAGAAACCACAACAGTAATGTGTTTTCCTATGCAGAACAAAGTCTTACTTAATAACTATTAGTAACCAACTCTTTAGTAACATTAAGAAATAGTTCAACAGCTAGAACATCAAAACCAACAGTTAGGAGGTACCTATCTAAATGTTCTCTATTAAAAACTGATTACAAGAAAAACTTCTCTGGATCTCTAATTACCTTTTTGAATGTTGGTTTGAACAATAAGGCATCACAAAAGAGTATGTCTAACACAACGATTTTATGTCCCAGAGAAAACTCATATATATGGGTAATAGTAGAATATTCATTTGCAGGACTTAAGTAGCAGCTTCAACTATCAACTTTTGATAATCTATAAAAGTTATCAACTTTTAAGTGAAGGATAGGAACACAGAGACACTAAAAACTCAGGTCAAAAAGCTTTCAGGAAAAAAAAAAAGCAACAACAAACCCCATCATACTCATATGATTAGAGTTCTCTGAAAGCACTGTAAGCCACTTGAACAGTTTAATACACCAAGAGATTCCTTTCAGCTAACTTTCTGAGATCACTCTCAAAATTATACACTAGAACTTACCGCTCCCTCTGCCCCTTATCAGACAAAGGATTTGAGAGGAAAACAAGTTTAAGGTGAAACCTCAGTTTTGTCCGTATTTTTAAATCGCAAGCTATTAGGTTGTCAGAAGTGAGAAATGAAAATCGAATCACAGGAAAAAGTAAGGTCAAGAGGTGCCTCAGGAGATTTTCTAGTCCAATTTCTGTTCAAAATCAGATCAGATTGCTCAGGGCTTTGTCAACTTCAGTTTTGAAAATCTCAAATAGGGGACATTACACACCCTCTCTATAGTCAACCTTTTCCAGTGCTTAAACACTGCCACAATGAAGAATTTTTGCCTTGTGTCCAACCAGAAATTATTTAATTGCAACTTTTGACTGCTGCATCTTGTCCTTTTGCTGAACACCCACAAGAAAAGTCTAGCTCCATCCATGCAGCTCTGCATTAAACAGGAGAAGATTGCTACTAAATCCCTGGTTTTCACTTTTTTTTTTTTTTTCTCTCCAAGTTCTCTAGGGCTCTCCTTGCCTAGCATACAATCTATCCCCCTTGAACATTCCCCTAAAACACTACTTATGGGGAGCCGCTGGCTGGATTTTGAACTACAGACACAGAGAGTCTTTTTTTTTTTTTTTTTTTTAACCTACCAAGCAGTATTCATTTCTCCAGTCTGACTACAAAGATGCACAGGGGACTGCATGAAAAAAATAAAAGACAAACAACACTGAGTGTCCCCCATCAACCACTGAGACTGTTACAGAACCATTCAGGTTGAAATGAACCTCAGGAGGTCACTTGTCCAGCCCTGTGCTCAAAGCAGGGTCAGGGCACAATTCAGACTGTGTTTCTCAGGACTCGGTCTAGATGGGATTTAAAAACCCTTTAGCATTGGTTTGAACACCTGTTTCAGAGCTTAATTATCCAGTGAAAATATTACATCCAAATGAAACCTTCCTTTTTCATTTATGAAAGTAAAATCATCATAGAAAGCACCAGGTTGATTTGGAATAATTTGTTCTTAATTCCTGATTATTCTTTTTTTTTCCCCTAGTCTTTATGGGTCTGGAAAGGCCTTCCAGAAAGATTTGCTCCATGATCTTCCTGAGGACTGAAGCAAGCCTGATTAGCCTATCACTCAACAGATCTTCCTTCTTGCCCTCGTGAAAGATGGGCATGACATGCTTTTTTCCACTCACTGGAGACTGTTATTAATGCCATGACTGAAAGTTCACGGTAGAAAACATTTAAAAACAAGGCCTCACAGTAATGTCAGTCAGATCTGTCAGTACTCTTGGATGCATGCATCTAGTTCCATGGACTTGTATACATGCAGTTTAAGTGATCCCATACTCAATAAAAATAATATAGGAAAGCACTTCAAATCTGAAAAATCCTGACAGCAGAGTATATCTACAAAGAATAAGGCTCCTGTCTTTTATAGGTAGATCATCTGCTTCTTTCAGTAAGGAGACAACATTTTCCTTTGTCTTCCCTTTTCCTGACAATATACCTCCTGAAAGCTTCTTGTTGTATCTCATATGTTTCTCAACTCCATCCAAGCATTTCCCTTTCTAGTTTTCTCCCTATATGACCTGGGAATCTTTCTATATTCTCTCTGGATACTTTCATACTTCTTTTTTCGTATTTCTCTTTGTGTTTGAAACTAAGAGAGGAGTCCTCTGTTCAACCAGGCTGGCCTCCCATCATGCCTGCCTCATGTTCTAAAGTAATTTGGAAAAATCTGCACTTTAACAGCTGCCTTGAATGAGTTCTTCCAAAAATAAATTCCTTGTTCTTTTGCAAACAAAGTTATATAAATGAATTATATTTTACTGACTTTGTCCTAAAACAGAATATGGCAACAGGTCTTTAACACCGTTGAATGAAAAAGTTTTAAAACATGAAATTTATTACTATTTGCCATCCACATAGATTCTTAAGCCACATCAAAATGGCAGTTTTTTATTGTGAAAGTGTCCTCTAGAACAGTCCCCACTATTTCTATGATAAGACAATATTCCAGTATCTCACTTGGTCTAGCTCTACCTGCAAACTTGCTTCTTTCCCAAGTCCTGCCGGTTTACCAAGCATCAACACTTAAAGTCACACGGGCATTGCTAAACTTATCTATAACAATTCTAGCAACAATCTTAGGTGCATCAGTTGGGGCTTAAATTACAGAAGCCCCCTAACTGAAACCAATTCCGACCTAACACAAAGCTACTCACTTGGACACTGTTTGCCAGGACTGTTGCTCTAGAGTTTTGCTGCCATGCAAATGCATGCAGCCATAGTTAATGGCATGCAACCACATGCAACGCCATAGTTCTAAAATCAGTTTAGCACCGATTTCCTCAACAGTCACAACATCATTATTTCTAGTAACAATTTACTCTTCTCATCCCTGCATCAGAATTAGTGGGTGAACAATAAATCCAGCAAGGAACTAATACGAATCTGAATCAACCCGACCATTTTCTTCTTTCTAGATAATCTATTCCTTCATCTGATTCACAGATTGGCTCACACACACCAGAAATCAGTAGCTGGCATGGGATTTACACTCTAGTTCCACTACCGGAATAGCAACTGAAAATTAAATCCTCATTAAATCCTATTGCATAGATTAACTGTTTCCTAGAGAGGTGGCTGAAATTCTGGTGGCATTAAAAATTATTTTGCTATCAGAAACGCTTCTTTTTCCAGGCCTTAATGTCACTGTCAGTATGCTTAACTTCTCATTTAGAGATACTGAAATATACCTTTCATAAACTTAATCATTAAAACTCAGTGAAGTCAGTTGTTGAATAGGTTTGGCAGACCAGATGGTCAGCTGAAGAACTGAAGAAGACTAGATCTGCTGCAAGTAGTAATTTTATATAGTAAAATGGCATTCACAGATGCCAAATCAAAAAAGACAACCCAAAGTTGGATCACCACTATACAGCAGAAGAATCAACTGGCTGTTGCAATATGCATTCCTCTCCTTGACTTAGAGCTACACAGACTTCAAGTAAAACCTCAAATTTGCACTATATTCACATTGATCTGTAGCTCACCCTAGCAAATCCACCCATGAATCATCATACAAGAGTCAGCATCAGTCAAGCTAAGCTTGATAAAGCATACTTATAGAGCTGCACACTGTGCTCAACGCTCCGTTCAGGGACAACCAGAAAAAACACCACCTCCCAGAAATAACCCTACCTCCCCATTTCAAGCACCCTTTTCTTCACTTTAATTAGGGAAAAAGAATTTTATATGCTCAGATGCCTTTATAGGGCAGGAAAACATCCAACAGGCACTGTGTTACTGGGAAATTTCAGTCTCCTTTATCTTGGGAAAGAACACCTCGCTGTATGGTCTGTTGTATTAGTCTGATCTTTTTGCATACCAAAGTTATCTAATAGTCTGTAAGAATAACTAACTTCGACATTCTAAATAAAGTAATGCAACTTTACTGGTATAATTTGAATGGGAAAGGAGAGGTGTGAGAAGGTTCTTTTTATGTAAAGAAAAGTTATGTCTTAAGGATTGGCTATTTGCTCTATCTCATTGGATATCGAGAATAATACTTCCAAACATTTCACATCCTACTGTCTTTCCCAAAAACCTTTGTTCACACTGGCTAAGTTTGATTTAAAAGTTCAACAAAAAGATTAAATGAGACACAGTTCACCAGAAATACTTCCAGCCAATCTGACCATACAAGCCTAGAACAAAAGAAGCTAAAGCAAGAAGAAATATTTAGACAAATATTATTTTTTTCTAGACTTCTAGAACTAGTATGTAGAAACTGGGAATATTAAGAATGCTAAATATAAACCTCTACACCTCCCAAATGTTTCTAGACTCTTAGTATATGCTAGCTAAACAAGCATTGATACTAATAGCAGTTAAGACAACACATGTGACCTCTTGTGGAAAGCAGCATCAGCAGCTGGGGGTTAGTATACTAATGCATCCTAGCATAGGAACTATTGGACAACTACCTGTGAATGAATGAGAAAGATAAGATCTTTTATTTTACATTTACATTTTGTTTTCACACATTGGTATACAGCTTTCAGAGATGACATCACATCACATTCATTCTTTATGCAACATATTAGTGGCATTTTCTACTTTTACATGCTTTTACCTTTACAAAGTTTTTAAAAAAAAAAAAAAAAAAAAAAAGAGATCATCCTTGTATTTTATGCCAGGAGAAATATATGAGAATAAATAGGTGAATTTGTTTTAGATATATTCTTCTTGAATACACACTCTTGAATTAACACAGTCCTAGTATATTCTAGGTAAATAAGAACAATACCCGCAACAGCAGCTATGGGAATGGAGGTGATCTCTCCTCTACGTAACTGATACGTAAAAATTCAAGGTGTTCTGAATCCAGAGAACTACAAAGTGCTTTCTGAATGAGAATATGATCAGGTGACCTAATTTAATTTCAACAGTAAAGTTAAATTGATAGAACCAAACTGTATATAACCCCATTGGATGCAATGTGCAGTCATGCTTTACTAGAATAGAAACTGCAACTGAAAGATGTTTTTCCTTCCCAGTGAATAACAAAATAATTAATGGTGTGAAAGGATAGGTTTTATGCTTTTAAGTGGAATACAGAGAACATGAGATTCAAAACCATGCAGATGGCATTTATTTAATCTTCTGAAGGGAGAAGATCGAACAAACCACACCTTAAAAACTTTATTAGCCACATCTGTGTTTAGCAGACAACAATCTTGCTTTCTCAAGTGGAAAGTGAGGGAAAAAAAAAAAAATCTTCTAACGTTCTCCTTCCTACTCTGAACTCAGGGTCAACCCACCTGCATTTATCCTCAAACTAACTTTTTTTGCCCCCACATTTGTCAGTCTGGGGAAAGTTTAACTCTCCCTCCTCCCCTCCCTCCCAAAATATCCGTGTAAGTAGTTTGAGGATAAAAATAATGCTTCTTATCCCTTTACCGTGCAGCTTTAAGAACCTGGCTTCACCTTCACTATACCCTCTCTATATTCTCTATACACTTCCATTGGTACAAAATGACAACAACATTGCAGGAGTTTGTGTTTGTTTACAGAAATTAATGAGGTTCCAGTGAGCACATTCCTCCAGACTGTCATCCCCCTTTAGTGGGCTTCAGCAGCCCTGCCCTCCCAGGAGTGGACTACTCCCCTAGATGTTATCAACTGCAAACTTTGCTTAGCGTGAACTCTATTGTTCAGACCAGGAAAGACATAGCATTGTTCCAGTCTGTGAATAAAGATGCTATGAGTACTGCCAGTATCAACTCCTGATAAGCAACACTGGTAGCTAGGCCCCCCTTAAATGTAGTGCTGATGTCAGCGGAGCCAGTTTTCCCCCCAACCTTCCACTTCCTTAGACCATATTTCACCAACCTTGCTATTGAGAGATTATGACAAAAGCCTTGCTAAATTCAGGGCGTACAATGCCCACTGCTCTCCCCTCATTTGCTAAGCCGGTCATTTCATTACAGAATATCATCAGGGTGATTGGGCAGAATGACTTCCCTTGGAAAATCCATGTTGACTGCTCACAGATGTCCTCATGTGGTCATGTCGTCCAGGAGGATCATAGAACGCCTAAGGTTGGAAGGAACCTCTAGAGGTCATCTAGTCCAACCCCCCTGCACACGCAGGGCCACCTAGAGCACGTGG
>JAWLRI010000083.1:1190758-1201641 GCA_034781795.1 Crypturellus tataupa
CCAGGGCTGAGTAGAGGGGCAGGATCACCTCTCTCGACCTGCTGGAGACACTTCTCTTAATGCACCCCAGGATCCCATTGGCCTTCTTGGCCATGAGGGCACACTGCTTCCTCATGGTGAACCTATCGTCTACCATGACACCCAGGTCCTTCTCGGCAGATCTACTCTCCAGTGTCTGGGGTTGTTTCTCCCCAGGTGCAGGACCGTGCATTTGGCCTTGTTGAATTTCATGAGGTTTCTCTCTGCCCAGTTGTCCAGTCTGTCCAGGTCAGGAGGTCAGAGGATAGGCTCTGCAACTTTCCTGGAGATGTGAGGTTAGGCTGATGGATCTACAACCACACCCCAGATCTTTCTTCTCATCCTTCTTGAAGGCAGGCATGATGTTTGCCTACTTCCAGTAGTCACACAAGGAACATTCTGAGAATCACTGTGATCTTTCAAAGATGACAGAGGACATTTCCAAAGACATCAGCCACGTCCCTTAGTACCACCAGATTTAACCCAGACGATCCCATGGACTTATGTGTTTCACTTAAGGTGATCCCCAACTCTTTCTTCTTCTGTTGTGCGTAATGCTTCATTACTACAGTATGTCTTGCTAGGTCTGAAGGACATGGGATGCCTGAGGAGAAGTCTTATTAGAAGAGGAAACAGGGAGGGAGGGAGGGACCGACAAGCCTTACCAAACAGATGCAAAAGCGTAGGGTAGAGAAATATCACATATTACAGGTATCACATTTTCCTAGACATTCTTTTTTAAAAATCAATGTATGTACAAGTGTCCTTCTTATTGCTCCTCATATTCCTTGCTCATTTCAACTCCGTCTGAACTTTGGCTCAACTCCACCACTGCATGTTTGTGCAGTGCTCCTTTTACATTTTTACATTCCTTCCAGTAGCCCGTTTCTGCTTCTACCTTCAACGTAGCTCTGTGCATTGGCAACATATTTCTCGAAATATGCAACTAGATAGATTTGTAAAAGCCATGAAAAATACTCTCTCAACACTTCCAAATCGATGTCCTAGGCTACAAGAAAAGGGTCCCTGAAACACTTAGCCTTCTTTACTGCAGTACTCTATCATCTATACTCAAATGTCAAATAATCTGATTTTTTCATCATACTAGAAGTATTTTATAGATCATCTGTCCTGGATGCTTTTGCCAGCAAGCACTTGCTTAAGAACAGAACTCTAGCCGAAATACTCTGGTTTACAGTTAAATACTTAAGCAGAAGAAAATTTGAATGCTATGATTTCAAAGATAAAATCTTATTTTTTTGCCAACACAAAACAAACAAAAACACCCATACACCACTAAACTTGAGTTTTTGGTTGTAAGCCTAAGGGCTACCACCTCAGCCTTCCCACCACTGAAACATTTATTGGGTTTACTATATAGAGAGTCCTGAATCTTCATATGACCTGATGGACAGCCTTTCAGGTCTCTCCCTCAGCCTGCTTTCAGAGGGGTCTGCATGTTCCACAGTGCAACTTTAGTGTTTACCTAATGACTTCAAATGAACTGAATCACATGCTACTATACTGTTGAGAAGCATAAAACAATAGGTTTATTCAAATCCAACTTCAAGTTAACACATGCATTTATGCATGTTTATGCATTTAACACATTGAAGAAATGTGACTGCATTATAGAACACTATCTCAAGCACAGCATTCACGGCATGAGAGTATTTGCTCGGTCTGCACTTCATGTCTTCAATTTAGTGATCCCACAACATTCTGGTCTTAGACAAATTCTGCTTCTCACCCCCTACAGAACACGCACAGGGTCTGGAAGCAGCTTTGGCTTTAAAGTAGTAGTTGCTGTTACCGCCATGATGACAACTGACTTAGTCATAATCCATACTGGAGCTTTTACAGGTTCTTATAAATTACAGATAGAAACACCTTTAAAACGGATTCAACAATTCAGGCCTAATGGCTGTACCCCCAGAACTTATTCCCATTTTCCAAGTGTTAAATTAATAACGCTTTTCCTGCTTCCAACACCCTGAAGTAGCAGGAACAATGAATTAATTTTTCTCAAAGCTGTTCATATATTCTCTCTAGAAATTCTCATGGTAACTGAAATGGAGTACTAGCCTGAAATAGCTGCTGCTGGATACAGCAGGGAGGTTAAGTATTTGCCTCCATTACTTAAATTAATTCTGCTTTAAAGTGCTACTAGCAGGCATACCCTCACTCTAGCTTTTTAATGCAAACTGGGAGATAACCAAGACCCTAGTCTAGTATTTTAGATAAGGATTTTTTTTTCTTTTTGTTAAACTTCTAGGTATTTGATAACAGACTACAGATGCTGCAGTCTCTTTCTTGTTTCTAATAATTCAAGCAGCCAACTTACAATAAAAATAACAGCACAATATACCTTTAAATACCTTATTTTTTCCCTGTAAGAGCAGAAAAAGAAATATCTTTAATATATGATGCTTCAGCAGTTGCAAAACTAAGAATTAGGCAAAGTAGACTAAATTACACATTTTCCCTCACACCAATTATGTTGCAAAAACTACTCAGGAAACAACATGCAGGAGCCCTAAAGATGGGATATTTCCTCTATATTCTACTCAGCAAGAACAATGAAGTCTCAAGTTTTCCTGATCTCTATCTTCTGAGTCAGAAGAGAAATGACCCTTTTGTCCCAGTGCAATCTTCAACCTAGAAATGAGAGTGGAAATTAGAACATAGTGAATATTTAAGTAACTAATGACTCAAAGGCTGAATTAAGTCCCGCCTAAGAACGGAAAGGGACAGAGAAAGAACAAGCATTGTAACTTGTACATTGTTTTTACGATTTCAAAGCAAATTTCTTGAGAAATTTGAGTTAAAAAGCAACAGTAAGATCCTGCTAAAGCTATGAAATCAACTCATTCTAACTACAAGTAGGCAGCTTCCCATGGCAACTGCCACAATCTTGTGCAGGATCCAAGCTTTCATTTAAGTTCTCTGTCTTTTCAAAAATAACTTACTCTCGGCCCACTTAGCTTAATGTAGGCCCATCTTCTTGCAGCAGACAAACTACTTACAGTAGTTTCTGGTTAAGTAAACACTAGCCATTCCAGTGGCTTTTCAACTGTGGTCTGAGTAGACCACAGTTGCCTGTGGACAACGGCAGAGGAAGAAAAGTGACCTAGGTTGAGTTAAGCCTTTCTACTGTTTACCTTTTTGTTTATAATAGAGGGTATTTAATAACACCTTCTTCACAGTGTCATTTTTCCCCTCCTTTAAATTCTGCAAGCTGGAGCAACAAAATTTTCTTGCAGTTGACCTCCTTCTTCCCTCGTCCCATAAAATGAGACATTTAGGATAAAACGTCTTCACAACTTAGGTCTTACTGAAACAGAACCTACCTCTTTGAACAATTCTGATGATCAAAAGGAAAATGAAGCAGTTTGCAAGGGAACTCCTTGACTATAGAAAGTTAAGAAGTATCTCTCTGAAGATGTATTAGACAAGAGTAGCAAGTCAAATCCTTACTGCTGCTCTAGCTTCTAGTCTTTCCTGTTATACTCACTTTGGCTTCAGCATCATTTAAGAGCTGAAAAAAAGACTACTCAGAATTTCAACATAAAAGACCTTCATCTATGTATTTGCTCTGATGGTAGCAAGAGTCTCTCCAGTAGACATTTTGGAAGTAGTTCTACAACCAGAGCAGACAGATGTAGATTCCTGTGTATATCAATATGCATCTGCCCTCCAAAGTACATAATTTTCTGTTTTGATACAAATCTTAACTTCTAAGGATAGCATCAATACTTGCTCCAGGTAAGTTTAAAAAAAGAATTAGAACCCCTGTGTTATAAAGGCTTTGCAGCATATTCTAAATATCCCTATGCTTTTGTTGGCTTAGGTCAACAAAAAGATACTAACAAGTCTAGTTTTCTGTTTAATATTTAGTTGTAAACACTTATCTAGCCTTTGCACTCTAATCAAGCACAATATGAAATTCTTTGTCTCAATCAAGAGACCGATTCCAGAAGCAAACTGCAAAGCAAATTGAAAAACAGAGCTATGTGCCCTTCAATTGTTGTTTCAGCATTTTTAGACAAACAAATCTGATACATGGGTTGTTCTGTAGAACAAAGATATTGTTTTACATCAAAAGATTCTAGAAACTGGTGTCAGTGTTCCAGCTTCAGAAATATGTCTAATGTGCAGTCGCTTTCCATCTGCTTTTCCTCTCCCCAAATCTAATGGTTTAAGACTAAAATGAGTAGTAATGAGCTCATTAGTTAACATTTCTTTTAAAAATTGTATATACATTAGTTGTTCAGACTATCACAGCCTGTCCATTTGTTTCCTTCCCTAACTACTCTGTCACTGCTACAAGATCTATTCACTCAATATTTTCACTTGTGTGGTCTGCATAATTCACCAATTTCATGGTCAAGAAGTCAATATTCAAGTGCAAAACCTTCACAAATAAGTTTTCCACATACATTTCCAAATGAGCACAAACCACTGCAGATCTGTTCTTTTGAATTTGCAAGAGGTTATCTCCTCTTCCTTATGCCTGCAACTTTAAGTTAACCAGAAGATGAGAGGTGGGGAGGAGTTGAAAAACATAAATGTAGTAAAGAAAATTGATACAAGAGGGAAGACCAAAGTAGGCAAAAAAGGAAGGAAGAGGATAAAAGAAACAGTACTACAACTAAATGTTCTCTCACGGCATTGAGTTCTCTGCTGGTTATTTGTAAGACTCCTAACCTTGCTTGTAGTATAGCACTTTGTGATGTATATTCTAACGATTAACTCAGATGAAACAGGGTATCAGGATTGCAAAGAAATTTATTTTTTGATTTGGGTGATGGAACACATTAGACTTTCAACAACAGAAACTTAAGTTCAACAGTTTATTAAAGTCTAATTTAGACCACGATCAGTTTTTCCATAGAAAACTACTTAAGTATAGGACAAGTAAAACAGAACTATTAGAGCAGACTGTGAAAAAGAACTGAAAAAGAATATTTTATCTGAGCAGAAAAAAAAACATCTCTCAAAGATATCAAACATTAGTCACATCCATAGGCAATCTCTTAAGTCCTCAGAGAGCTTCAGAGTAAGGAGACCAACTGAACAAAAAAATTGATCTTATGCCAAGCATCGACATCTTAGGGGAAAAAAATACTGAATTTACAAGTTGATGAGTTTTATCATGATCAGTCCTATCATGAATTCCAGCTATATCTGAGATGGAAAGAGTTTATAACTGATTCTTTGTAATATTTATATATCTGTATCTTCATAGAATGGTCAGTCTTGAGAATGTCGGCATGTTCGTTAGTCAACAATTTTTACATTCCAGCATTGCATCAGGTTTACAATTTAATAGACCACACTCCTCCCCAGAAAACACTCTTCAAAAACAGTTTTGCTTGGCTGATCCATTCTATGCTGAGTCAGGAAGACTCTCTTGATGTTTGTCCTATTTTCCCTGCTAGCCTTGTGGGGATAGCATATGCAACCTTAAAGAGGACACTGACATCACTGTTTAGCTGTTTAACTTTAGTTAAGTCTTGCGTATCTCATTGCAAGCTCTTTAGAACTCCAAGTTACCTCGATAGGAACGTAGCTGACAAATAGCCTTGTAGAACTAAAAAAAAAAATATTATAGAATTCACTAGTTTTCATTAGCCAAGCAGAAATGCCTCTGCACACATGCCCAGACTGCTGCTCTTGGCAGCAAGAGATTTTGTTATTCCATGTTTTCCCTGTACAGCTATTCAAAGAAGCAAAACATGAGCTAACATTTGTGAGCTCTTCTTTGCCACAGCTCCTCTTGAATCAAACTGAGGAAAACTACCTGCCTTAAAAAGGTGTTTTTCATCTACCTCATACATCTTATTGTATCCATTTCTAAACGGTAACTGCTATACCATTCTACTACAGTAGAAACTGTAAAAACTGTGTCTCAAGAGATCACTCAAGTACACTCAAGAGTAATCAAATTACAATAATGCAAGACTTGAAAGACTCCAAGTAATACTTGTATTGCATAGGTTTTTCTTTATTAGAACACTATAGAGCTACACTACAGAGATACCTGAACAGCCTTATATGGAGCAAACTCAGTCCAGCAGCTCCAGGTCAGTTCAAGTCTTCATACACACTCCTGCATAATCACAGAGGTACATTTACGTAGCATTGTAACCCAGCAAGGCTTAAGGTTTGCATTAGATCGTGAAAATTGCTTCCGTACCTGAGGCAAGCCAGTTACCAACATAGGTACACTTCAGTAAAATACACACTGAACCATCTGGGATTTCCATGTATTCATGGCGAACGATTAACCTGCAACTCACGTTACCCACTCATATATAAGGCTGACTTCAGGGTTTATTTTCATTTAGTTTGTTCCCAAGGAATAGAAATTATTTCTCTGGTAGAAAAAGGAAGAAACACGAAGAAGTTAAAGTTATCTATTCCTCCCTTATTTCTCCTTGGTTATCAGTTTTGACCAAGGCATATTTAAGTATCTTCTCTTACACTCAAAGACTTGAGAAATACCTCTAATTGCTAAACCTCCCCCCTCTAAAAGTATTTAAAAGTACTTCTTGCTTCAGTCTCTCCACTTAGTTTTGCAGTAGCTGAGTTTTCTCAAGATGTACATACAGATAACAAAGAACTTCCAAGTATTTTTGTAATACTACAGTTTTGTGAAGAACACTAAATAGCTGCCCTGTTTTCCAGTACTCCAAGTCACTGAAGCTCCTCTAGCTTTACCATGAATCATGACTAGAAATTATTTAGTAAGGATGTATTTTCTCAAAACACTCATCTTCACCTGTAGTATTAGGCCAGTTGATTTGCTAAATACAACTGAAATCCATGACAAGTTTGGGAAGCAGTAATATGGAAGATTACAACAGCTCATGAAATGAAGTTCAGTTATGGGAGATGCAATTATTCTCGAACAAAAAGAAAAATCTTGTTACCTATTTCCTATGAATCAAGTCCATCTTGCTAAAGTCTTTGTGCCTAGTGATTGAATGGGGATTACACTTAGGTTGAGAAATCTATGGCTTGAAATATTACATGTACTTTTGTTGACAGAAAAGTTTTTATAAGGCATTAGGCACCTTATCTCATTTATTTCACTGGGGAAGGAAGAGAAGGGAAAGAATAAAAAAAAAGGAGTGAATACCATTTGTGCTAATAAAATAAGCATACACACACACACACTCACAGAGCTCTTATTTCAAACAGTAGTTTTTAAACTCTGTCCTCTGTCCCCAAGGGAAGCAAATTTCTCAGTTCTGCATTGGTACTCCCAACTCATTTGACTGGTTCATTTGATTAATCCATTGCTATGAAACTTCTGCTTTCTTGAAGAATTTTAAGAATTTCAGCGGATATGTGTGGGAAGAGTGAAAAATTACTTCAAACACAGCCCTGAAAAGACACCTCTGAGGGCAACATATGCTGGTTACGCTCAAAAGAAAACAAATAGTAAAAAAAAAAAAAAAAAGAAAAAGAAAAAAAAAAGTATATTTAGTCATCATAAAAAAAAAGATGACATATTCAACAGCTAGTCTCGACAGACTACAATCACAGCACTTCAGTAGAAATTAATGCTTAAAATAAAGAAAAAACTTGACACTATTACAAGTTGAGAAACAGACTAAGTCCTTCTACTGAAAAACGAAACCTTACAGAACTACTCTAATTGTACAAATAACGTTTCATATTTTTAATCAGGTAGAAGACAGATATGCCTTCCAAACCCACACACTGGCAGCACTACATTCTTTGTTGTGAAGCAACAAAGTAATAGTATTTGACATTTGCCTGTTTTGTTGCCAATATCCAGAAGTATATTTATGTGAAACCCATTTTTTCCTAACAAAAGTGTCTTTTGAATAAAACAAACTTCTTTACATAAAAATACATAAAACAAATGGAGACTTTTCCTTCTACCTCTCTACTCTTCCGTTGTTCAAAAACTGTTGAAGCGGCAGATGCTTCTCTACTTAAAGAGGACAGATCAGCCATTGGAGAGAACCACACTGTGGGTTTCACCTGATGTTTGAATTAAAGTTGACCAACTGGTATGTTAAGCTAGACTTACTGATACCTACTAACCAAACCTAGAGATGAAAAAATAGATACCAATGATTCCAAAACCAGAAAGAAGCTTTGCAACTCAAGTGGAGCTATGACTGTCAGAGTTCAGCTCTTATAATCCCATTAATGATGACAATCAAAACTATTATTTTTAATGTGTTGACATATGGTTCACATTTTCTAGCCCTGACATTTAGATATTGAACAGAATCAGAAGTCGAGTCATTTATCATATAACTGGCACCATAACTGTATTATAAATACTATTGCATCCAATGACCTAATGCGGAATTTAGAATAGATGAACTGAAACAAATGGAAGTCAGAAATCAGAAGTTTCAAGAAAACAGAGAAGAAAAATATCATTTTATGAAGATGCAGCTTGCAAGATATGTAATGCACCCTAACACATTGTGTAAGAAGAAAACTCTACTAGTGCAAAGTTTTATAGAATTCTGGCAAAATTCCTGAATGCTAAATCACAACTGGAACAGGAAATTAGCAGGGAACAGAAACTATATATTTGGTAAGCAATATAATCCAAAGTGAACACAAAGAATGGAAAGAAAAATATTCTTCTGAACTAGAACTATTAAAGTATTGATTTGTTCTCATATGTTTAATTCAGGAAGCAAGGTACAAATTCCATTGAGGGGCTCTTCCTACTCTTAGTGGATGTGGAGTTCTTGTTCCCTTACTTAATGCATATTTCCTGTTGTCTAGTAATGCAAAAGTTCCCTCTAGCAATCTTTTCCTCCCTGTAACATCTCTCTCCTCTGGTTAACTTAAGTTTCAGAAAAGCTACCAGCACTTTTTGAAAGCATCTACCTCTGGTAAAGATTACCACAAAGTAGACAAAAAAAGATTAATAAACAACAAGAAGGAAGATAGCCACCCGGACTTGGTCATATAAGCTTTGTTTCCACAGGAAATCACACCAAAAGTTTACTAGCCCAAAAGCTGTCAAGGAAGCTTACAAGCTTGCAAGATGTCAAGGCAAACATAAAGGCATAATTTTTTTTTTTTTTTCTTCTCTAGCTAGGATGATACTTAAGATCTAGGATAAAAAAAAAAAAAAGTATATTTGAAAACCGGGGATGGATAGAAGGGGAAAATCACAAAATTGCTGTATCTATAGCAGAAGCACGCAGGAAGAGTGGAAGTAGGAAAAGCGTGTGTAACTAGTGCTTTAATGGTCTTGAAGATACAAACTGATTAAAGGTTACTGTCAGAGTTTTTGTTTCAGAAACTGATAGACAAGAATCTGTTAATGCTAGGGTGTATGGAACTCTCTAAATATACATAATTCTTACCAAAGCTGCAGTAACAATACCCATTAGATGCTGATAAGATTTTTGGAGGCCCAAGACTGACAGGAAATAAAACCAAGCCAGGGTAGCATTTAGCTCGAATAGGAAAAGAACAAGTACACAATAATTAAAAATGGCTGAAGTGAGATATTATTATTCCTAACTACCTCCTCAAGCATTCCATAGACAGAGCAGAGCATGTGAGCAGGCAATCACTTTGATGCAAAGTCCAGTAGCTTAGCTGAAACTGTCAGAGAAGACTATTCAAGCTAAGTCATTGGACTTTGTACTAAAGCAGCTGGAAGTACTCAAACATGTTTCTTTCTGCCAAGAGCACTGCAAGTTTGGGTAACTTTCAACCAAAGCTGACAAATGGAGTAGAAAGAATTTAAATCATCACAGCAAGATATGTCAGCACTTGTCAATACCTTAAGCTTCCAAAACCAATTATTAATGCATTCAGAGATCTAAATAAGTATAACCAAACTACCAAAAAGCTTGTGAATCTCTACTATGACGTAATAGTTGACCTAATAGTTCTAGGATTCACTGAAGCAGATCTGGTTGTCACATTCAGGCACTTTTCCCACAGACCTCATCAGCAACTGAAGGCAAATAAGGACAGCATTTAGCCTGCAAATACTACAAAGTATCTGAAGATTTTCCACTTGTTACCCAGGTGTCTATTGTTCCTTTGGCCCTAACTAGATCTCAAAACACTTTACAGAAGGTTAATTGAATTAAGCCTGAACACACCTGGAAGCTTAGCATCACCCTATTAAGGATGAGCCCTGAGGCACAGGGAGGGAGGATAACCAAATAAGGGCCACGTGCATATATATATATATATATGTGTATATATATATATACACACACATATATATATACACACATATATATACATGCACACACACACACAGAAGATTAACAAGGCAGGACTAGAATATTGGCTACTTGTGCCATAAAGCCCCACAAAGCAGACTTCTTATAACTTCAGTACCAGGGTAGGTTGGAGATGGGGGGAGGCGCAGGGCAACGGAGGAGGAAAGGAGGAAGCGCGCAGTAACTGAGAAGGCCCTCGCAGGGGGAAGGGAAGCATGTCCTCCCGCCCAGCCCCTCGCCATCGCGAAAAAGCTCACGGCTGCGACAAAGCAGCTCTCCCCAAGCACGTCGCACATCCTGCGAGACACTTGCCTTCCCGAGCCACCAGGCTGACTGCCCACTCTCCTCCCAGAAAGAGGCCACTGTAGCCTTAAAACACACACACATACCCCCACCCCAGAGCCCTCGGCGGGCCCGCTGCTGCCTACCTTGGCCACGTAGTCCTTCACCTCATCCAGGTCTCCGTTCTTGAGGGCCCACATGAACTCCTTGTCGGACATCGCGGCCGCCGGGCAGAGGCGCGGGCGGGCGAGACGGCGAGGGCCCGGCGAGAGCTCCGCAGCGCGAGGGCGAGGGCGTGGGCGGTGCGGCGGGCAGCGGCGCCTCCCC
>JAWLRI010000083.1:1201970-1218882 GCA_034781795.1 Crypturellus tataupa
TTGCCTGGGCCGCGCTCGCCAACGGTCGCGCGGCCCCGCCCCGGGCGCCGTTAAACGGGGCGCGCGGTGAGCGCGGGCGGAGCCGTCTCAGATGTGGGGTTGGAGAGCGTCAAAGCACTCGGTGTGCCGCGGGTAATGAGCCCTTGCTGCTCGGGAAGCACGAGCAGCGAGACATAAAAGGGAGCAGATAATTAAATGGTGGCTTCGCCTTTTTTTTTTTTTTTTTTTTTTTTTTTTTTTTTTTTTTTTTTTTTTTGTGAGCCACATGTTTTGTGTGTGGAATGGGTAGCCTCGGGCGTGTTTTCGGAGCTTCGGGCGTGATTCTTGCCGGGCGGATGCTCTGCCCAGCGCGGAGCAGCGCGGCAGGCTTTGGCCTGAGCATTCCCGAGCTGCACTCGCCATAGTATAAAACAAAACCCTGAAACTTTTAAAAAATAGTAATGCTATTACTAGTGAGAAAGAATAATATAAAAAAATAGGATAGCTCCATCATACAATCCCTGCCCAAAAGCGTAAGTTTGGGGAGGGAGGGAGGGAGAAGTGCCACACGGCTCGTGATTCCTTCTGTGTTGCTTTCTTTGTACTTCTGAACCACAGAAATGCTAAATATGCAGGGCTTTGCAGATTTTTGATGAGGATTAAGTAGCATTTAATGGAAATAGAATAGAATGCTACTTGCAGGAAAATAAAAATTGAAGCCCTTTCAGGTCAGGATAGTCGCTGATTTCACCTATTTTCTGGAACATAAAATAAGACTTTGTCCTTCTTTCTTGCACTAATGTCTTTTATAAATAAACAAACAACAAAAAAAGACTGAAAGACAAACTGTCAAGTGTACCATCTCAATATGTTTGCACATATGAAGTTTTTAGTGGTTAACATTCAATTACAGAAATGGTTAGTGGGTTTGGATTTTTTTTTCAAAGTAACCTAAATCTGGTTTCTGTCATCATTATTTGGGATGATTAAATAATCTTGAATTAATCAAGTGTGGTTGCTTACTTATGTTTCAAAGATGGAAATTGTGGCCTTTCTTTTTAATGTTCATAGGCACATCTGTTGCCCTGTTTGCATTCATGAATCCGTGAATCTTACCATTTGGATTTGCCAGCAATTTATCTTACTTCTGTGTCATCATTCCCTCTTTTTCTACAAGTCCTGTTATCTAATGTAGATGGCCCAGTCAGATGTTTTTCCTTATACCTGATATATGCCTCTTCTAGAGGTACACTAGTTAATTAATGTCAGACCTAAATTCTAAATGACTTTTGTCTGTTTAATGAGTAACACTGGATTTTTCAGGTATGCATCCAGAAATAAAACCTGTGCCTGATACCATTTTCTAGCCTTGGGATGCTGTTATATGGCTTCTGTAACACCTACATGCAGTGCCTTAATCCTTTTTTTTAAACAGTCTAATTCCAGCTCTTGAAAGTCTGCTTCTATACAACAGCCTTATTTTCTAGGCATATTAATCAGAAAAGATGAGTAAGGAACATCGTGAATACATGTTTAGTAAAGGAATTTCTTAAATGCAAAAATTTTACTGCTGAAAGCACATACCTCTTGTTGAGCAGAAACACAGTAGTAAACATGCAAAATCTTGGGTTTAAACTAGGAACCAGTTCTACACTTCTGTCTTTTTACCGTGAGTTTCTAGTGAGAAGTACTGGAATGACCTCTTTATGCAAAGGATGTTATCATCAACCATTTTGACTAAAGCTCTAGTTTGTCTAAGTGAAGGATTAGTTCAGTGCTGAGAGAGGGTCATGACTGTTAGCCGTAGAATCTGTGTTCACTTCTCAGATGTAAGACTTCACCTGGTGATATTCCCACTACAAAATAGTGTTGTATTCTTGTCAGCAGAGGTTTCAATGCAGCCTGTAAATCATGCTTATTAGAAAGACCCCTAAACAAAATGTCATTAGCAATATGATAAAGATGCATACCAAATGTAAGAAAGAGCAAGAAAGAACTTTATCAGCCTATTATGGTATGTCTGCGAATGTGTGCATATCATCAGGTTAAAAAATAGTTATTTCTGGTCCACATCCTATCACACATTGTAGCATAAATTGTTATAAATTTTATAAAGTTGCATAATGGTACAATTATATAATGCTTATGCTTGTATAAATCATAAATGCAATACAAAAATAGTTCAGAATAAAAGATAGTCCTGTGGATTTAGCCATCCAAAAACAAACAGAAAAGCCCACCACCAGCAACAACAACAACAACAACAAAAAAAACAAAATAAAAAACTAAGCAAGTGACTTGAATATATATTGGTTCCCCTGTTTTATCAAATATTTTTTATTTTCCCTTTTAGTAACTCCAAACAATTCAGACTAGATAACTGTTAGTTCAGCAACAATAGCTAAACAGGAAAACAAATTATTGTCATGTATAAATTTCTTTACTGAGAACAAAATAATAAAAAAATCAAACTACTAGAAAATAACACTGAATAAAGTTATGCAACTCAAACAAAAGTACTGGAAATGATAGGTGAATATCAGACAATTGCTTATTTTATTATTTGTTTGCTATTTTTATACTAGTTGATGTAGTTTGTCTGCCATAGAGATCGCTAGAACAGAAACACTAATATGCTCCCCATGCTTTATGGATCCAGCAATAGTTTATTTCATTTTAGCCAGAAAAAAATTGTGAGTGTCTAGATTATGAAACTGGGCTTTTTTAACAGGATACAAAAGGTTGATTTGTCCTGTCTCTAAGAGTTCTTTCATCAGCTACATGAATATTTGGTGAGATAATTTAATATTTGTTAACAATACTGCAAATAATTTTATTCCTAACTATTACAAGATCTGTGTAAATATTTGAAATATAAGTATATAGGAACAGATTTTGCCTTTGCAGTATAGTGAAGAAAGAGGGAGTGGAAATTAAAGGAGGAAGAATTGCTCTTTTTCTCCCAAGGTCAAGCAGAATAGTATCTGAGAAGGCTCCAAAACTTTTTACTTATAGCCACTGTGGGCCTTGAAGTAACACTGTGGGAAGGCAAATTCAGACATACAGCTCTTGTTCTTTGGCTCTCATCTATGAATCCCATCACTTTTTCACCTTAGAAAGTGATGTAGTGGTTAGTATGCTGAACTTGAGTGGTAAGGAAGGGAAGCATTCTGTAGAAATGAATCTTCCTTTAGAGTGGACCTGGCTTTTCTTCGGTCACTACTTAGCAGACATGATGTAGCACTCAGTTTAGCAATAGCAAGACATGGGCTCCCTCTGTGAAAGAGGGGACATCAGTGGGACAATTAGTCCCAGCAAGATTAGCATATAATTAACAGTTTGGAAGCTTTAACGGAGGGATAGTAAGGTTGTGTTTATTTATTAACAAAGATTACAAATCTCTTTTTGGCTCTAGGCCTTTCTTTCTTTCAGTATCATTTGCAGATGCCAGGTGTTGCTTATCTTTACTTCATCTTTTATCATTGTTCGTTTCACGCTAAGTGCCGTACCTTTTCTTGTTTTATTTACAAGACCATGGTTGTAAATCCTTATTTCTATCTCTAGGGCTAAAGAGAATTAACGTCTTTGTGCCTTTAGCAAAGAAAAGACACCTTTCTTCTCTAACTTTATTTCTCATTTCACATGAAGCTCACACTCTTTCACTTTTTCTTTTCAGAGGTGAACAAGTCAATTTCTCCCTGCTTTTTGTCATCTACCATGTGCTCTCGCTTACCATCTTCATCATTCTCTTACTTACTTACTCCTCTCTGCCCCTGTTTTTTTTTTTTTTTTTTTTTTTTAGTACTGGCCAGTGGGGAGGGCAAAATGAGAAGAAATTCTAGATAAATTCCAACTACAGTCTCACAAATGATGACTAGAGGGGAACAATCACTCATTATTGATTAGTCCCTGCAAGACTGACATTGCTTTCAAGCAAACCATTACAGTTAAGGGTTAAACATGGGAAAGCTCATGCATTCTCATGGGTGAGACTATAGTCTCTATTCCAAAGTGGGGGACTGTTCAGTATAACTGAGAAGCACCATCAGGAGAATCTAGCCCAATGCTTTGCTGATGGTGCAAGAGTCTGAATAGGTTTCAGTTTGCTTTTTCACAATAGTATCAGCTCTGCAGTGCTGACAAAGATGAAATCTTTTGCCAGGAGGCAAAAAAAGAGTTGGGTGCATTAGGGACTGATACTAACAAAAAGGAAAATTAGCAACATCATTTTTTTCTCAATACTCTCAGTTAAAGTGATAAACAACTGAATGCTGAAAGTGATACCAATGTAATTTTCTAGGTAAATGAAATGAAAATATTTTCTGATTATTGAAGTTGCTTAGCTCCATTGTAAGAATTTTGACTATTATTATAGATGAAATTTTAGGATTTTAGAAAAGTTTGGAAAGAAACAGAAATTCCCCAATCTATAGGGGAAAATTATAGATAAGAAAATTCTGCTTTTTGGAAAAGACATACATGGAGAAAAAAAGAAAAAAAAATCTCCTTATGCATTTGTTTGTCTTGATTAAGGGAAGGCATCTGTGTGAAAGTTAAGGATGAAAAGTAAGTTGGTGTAACTAATACATTGGACGAATGAATGACTGTAAAGGTGTGGTAATACCAGAAATAGAATTAGCAAAAAAAAAGTGTTTCCAAATTATGTAATAAACCAGAATAAGCCTTTTATTCTTCAAACTTCCTTTGCTGCCACTTGCATTTCCATCCAGATTGCTGACTTGAGACAACATGCAGTTGTGGGCAACCTGCTAGCTTTTTGGAAGAGTCATAGGTCTACCTTTACCAGGTAACAACCCTGTTGGAAAAAAAAAATAGAAAAATGTTGTTGAACCCTTTGAGTTTCTACAGACATGACAGAGAACTCTGTCCCTTGAGCTGCTGCTTCTGACATCTCCAAGTTGCTAATCTAACTGTGTATTTCAGTGTGTGGTAGGGTTTCCTCTGCCTTAGTCAGCTGTGGATTCCTCAGTACCCCCCTATTTTTTTTTCAAAAAGAGAAATTAAACATGTATGTTAATATTACTTTCACTAACATAATAAAACATCCACACTGAGATGTACCATTTTTGACTGGTATGATACAGGCTTTACATGACTGTTTGCTGCTGCAATGGTTGTCCAGCAGAGAAGAAACCAAAGATTTTCACAATCACATCAAAAAAGTACATCAACATATGCATAGTTGTGCTTATGTAAACAATACAATGCAGTTGCAAATGTTTTATATATACTAATGTATTTGATAAACCAAGTCTCTGCCTATAAATCAAAGGGCAAACACAATTAATTAGGCTTGTGTTTTGAGGCATTGAGGATTTCCCTAATGACATTTAACTAACAAAATGCAGTAAAAGTAATAATACCACAGGGAGACTCTGTTGTCCCAGAATCACAGAATGACTAAGAGAACTTTGGAGATCATGTAGTGCACCCCCTGCACAAGCAGGGCCATCGAGAGCACATTGTGCAGGATCGCATCCAGGCAGGTTTTGAGTCTCTCTCTCCAGAGAAGGAGACTGCGCAGTCTCTCTAGGCAACCTGCTGCAGTGCTCTTCCCAAACCATCATTTGCTAAGCCTTCATTTTCCCATCCATACTCTAGTTTTAAAAAGCTTTGAGAATCCCTAAAGTAAAATTCTGTACTAGTGAAAAACATTTTAAATATATGGTTGTTCTTGGCAATCATATGTTGGAACATGATAGGTAGGACTGAGGAATCAGTTATGAGTGATACTACTCATCTCTGAAGCAGAATTTCAGGAAAAAAAAATGGTCAGAATTTCATTATTCACCTTGGTGAACAATGAATTTCTGCTCTAAATGGAATATATGCTGCTTTTGAAGAATGCTTATATTAGAAAATGAATACTTGGAAACAGACATAAGAAAGAGCTTAGCAACACTAGAGATAATTGTACTGCATTGAAAGTTTATTTTTCTATATTAATACAAAATTTTCTTCCCTTTTGCAATAGTTCTTACATCACCTATATTGCAGTCATGTCTCTAGTTGCATCATTCTTGTAAAAATATGGACATTGTATACCGATTAAGTACAGTATTTTTATGTCTGTGCTTAAGTTTTCTTTTCAATATTTTTCATAGAACCCCTGTGACTTGGTCAGGCGCTCAGTTTTAATCAAAACCTTTCACTTATTTTTAATAAATGACTTTTTTGTTTTGTTTTGTTAGTTTTGCCCTTTTCTTTCTTTGTTTGTTTTCTTCTTTTCCCTATTTTTCTCTTGTCCACTTGCTACTTCATACACGCGCTATCCTTCACAGTAATAAAGGCAGACCTGTGGTAATGTGCTTACCCTAATCTGTTTATATAATGGTTTGGGGTAGATCCTCCTTATTTTCCAGAAGGAAATAGTTTCCTTGAATGGGTACACATTTCTTATTGCATGGATTGTATGGGTTATAAAATATTTTGCTCTCAGTTTGGTAAGGATCTCCTACTCAGTTCAACGTGGAGCAGTGTTGTGTTGCAATGCTACCCTTTCCATTTGCCAGATATGATTTTGCAGAATTCTCAATGGTCTGAGCAGGAAGTAAATAATTGGTTACTAAAGGCCCTTGGAAACCTGTGACAATGAAAATACTTAAAATATTGTCAACAAGATAGCTATATAATGTTCGAGATGTTCTGTCAGATGGCTTATGTCCTGTATGTGCCACACTTCTGAAAGATCATTTTTACTGTTTATGATAGTAGATATTTATGATAGTAGATACAGTGACATAGTATAAACCATCATTACTGTTAATATTGTTCCATCACTCAAACACTCTTTACTCAGTTTTGTAAGAGCACATAGAGAACTGTTTTGTTCTTTCTCATCCTGGTAAGACTATTATTGATCAACTGGACCAAACCTACCTTTCTTTGAGCCACCTGCGTGTCCGACAGTAGATGTTATCTCAGCCTCAGCTGTGCACAAAGCAATTTTCGAGCATTCACACACTGTTGTGACCAAGCTCTGTTGCACCATGATTGGTTTAAAGGCAACATCTCTGCACTTCTGTGGCATTGATTTATGCTCTGCTGGACAAGTGGGACAAATATGTGCCTATGCACCATGCTATCCAGTACCTCCTCAGTTATGTTCATTAGCCTGATTAATAGGAAAGATTGTGTATCATAACCCCTGCAAAAACTGAAAATTCTTTGTATCCTGATTTTGCCATTTATAGTAAATGAACATCAGTGTTTAATTTCTGAGCAGATCTATAACATTCTGAAGTCTAAAAATAACACAGAAAATGAAGAGGAAGATCTTAGGTCCAGAATATTACTGCTGGAATGTTTATTTATAAAGCCATATGCTCCATCCACCATAAAGTGGTGTTATCCACTTCTTATCCATGCTTTTCTCCATTCCATCAGTGTGCTAAGTTCCTATGTTACAATTTTGTGAAAATGCGTGTTCTGTTTCTGCTGAAGTGGATGGAGCGTAGAAGCAGTGTGTCAACAGCGTAACTGGATAAATTTGCACATATTGACCTCATACTGTGCATGTCTCATTCCATATCTGTTCTCTATTTCTGATACTGTTGTCATTAACTTGCAGGAGCAGTAATAATGGCTTACTGAGTACTGAAAATATTTTCTCATGACTCAGTTTTGAAATTCAATTGCTGATTACATGTGTACATGCTAATAATAAAGCTTATGTTGTCCTGTGCACAGTTTTGTGACATTTGCCTTTCTCCACCCACTAGATGTTACTCTGCAGTTGGTAACTGCTGCGCAGTGTGAAGTTTGCTGCTTCACAGTGGAGGCGGTGATAAGAACAAGTGTTAAACTGTGTATTTTCAGTCTTTTTTTTTTTTTTTTTTTTTTTTTTTCCCTCTCCATGGTAACTAACAAGCTCTTGGCCCTATCTGTGTGTTTCTTTGAAGGAATATAAAGAAACTTAAGCTTGCACGAGTATTCGTCAGTGCATATGCTACACTTTACTAATATAGCGATGTCACATATATAAAATGTATAGGAACATAGGAACTGGAATAGACTTTTGTACTAACATTTCAACATAATTCTGAAGTCCTTATTCATAGTCACCACAGATAGATTATTCCTACAAAAAATAAGCAAGCCACCATAAGCCATAAGTGCAGAAACATGCTCACAGCATTACACATGGCACACAGACTTTAAATTTTACATATCTATTCAGTTGCAAATCCAGAACACAAGGATTCCCACGTTTTCCCTGTTTTTTTGGGGGCCAATTCTGACACGGAAACAACTGCATAGAACATGCAGGGCTGACTGGTTCATATAAGTTAAAGATGACATCAGCTGTTGTAGGTGGAAAAAGATTACCAGAAATTAAGAAGAATAAAAGGTGGTTTTTTTTTAATTGGGTAAGGTTAGGAGGATATTTGAATATATTAACTGTGTGCATGTGTTCCATTTTTTGTTTGTTTTCTATCTTGTTGAAAATAAAATTTACTTCACATTTTCTTACCTAATATCATAAGGATTACATACTTCAAATGACTATTTCAGAGTTCATTAGATAGCAAATACCTATACAGATTTTGCCTCACCTGATTAAAATCCAGCTGATGAACGGTCACCAACAAGTATCTCTAGGGTTAGATCTACAGACCTATATTGAAAGAATTGGGATTCTCAGAGGTAGAGTTAGAAGCAAAACTTAAGAAATGTTGCTGAGTTCAGAATCATTTCTTCTGTTCATTCTGGGTATGGGATCTAGTAAAACATGACTGTTAGCAGGTTAGTTAACTTGCCAAAGCCACTTAGTCTTTTTTGGATGACTGCCCATTAATGTCAATGTTGGTGGAATTATTCCAATATTTCTAGTAAAGTGCCCCTTGGGTAATGAGAAGTTCTGCCAATGGATAGATGTGGTAGATTCTTTTTCTAGGGCTAGTCAGGATGAGAATAAGTGCTCCATCACGTTTAAGGTATTCAAAGCAATGGTGCTGACTATTTTGCTGTAAAGTTGTTAGCTTTGAGTTTGCACAGAAGGTGTCAGAGAGCAATGAGAGGCAGACGCTTAACAAAGGAAGGTGAGCTGGGGACAGAGCACAGAAATAAGGCAGGCATAAGAAATGACATCACCCAAAAGGTGCCAGGATGTAGGGCAGCAAATCTGGGTCAGGATCAGGGGCAGAGACTTTAATCAGGGTCAGACGAGCCCAGTAAATCACCGTTCAAATTTGCAGTGATGAGAATAGGTCCAAGGTCAAGCCAGGAAGCTGAGCTGTTGGGTCGAGATCTGGGTGAGATATAAAATTGGGCACAGACAGAGCTGCTGCACATCTGTAATGTAGCTAAGCCAGGGACTAGTGGTAAAGCCTCAGCTTGAAAGCGGATCCCAAGTAAAAGGAGGGGCATGCCCTCACTTTTAAGTTTTTAACTTTTAACACTATAGTAAAGTTGCTGACCTTATAGTCTTTAGCTTAACAGGCTAGACTCCAAGGTGCACTCCTAGTCCTGACAGAAGGAAAATTCTTCAGCTAGAGAGGTGCCACCAGAGGTAGCACTGCAGCCAGCCCCAAATCAGGCTGGATGAGTAGCTCTCCGGTAGCAGTGTCCTCAAGCCTGCCGGCTGAACACGCATTCTTACAGACGTCAAGTTGAACGGCAGACAGGACAGACAATGCATGAGAGTGCCCGTGCAGTTCCCACGTAGTAAATTGGTGTATGGGAAGAAGAGACATTATTGTTTGAGCAAGCTGTCCAAAAAAATAGAGAGTATGATTGCAAACCAATGCTTCAGTTTATAGTCTTGCATAAGTGGCAGTGGAAAATGAGCATGTCAGTGGCAAGGCATTTTGATCAGAAATAGCATTCCTTTGCATAAGAAAAGCCTGTGGGACAAGGGAGGCACTGGTAGCAGCAAATTGGCTTCTTCACTGAGTGGCCCTACTGATTTTGTGGTCATCTTCACGCACACTGATCATCTGCCCGCCAGTTGTTATACTAAGGGTCTCGCCACAACAGTGATAACTAGGTGTGTGGTTCAGGGAAGTAGTTGTTGAAATCTTTTGTATATTTCAATATGATGCTGTATTCCAAGATTGGGAATGCATTTCTCGTACAACCAAGAAAAATAGGACATTATAAAGTTTTTATCTCCCGCCTTCCTTCCCCCATGTACAATGAGCATTGTGCAAAAATCCTGCTTCAGCTGGCAACTAAGGGTCTGGTAAACAAGTAAACTTTGGTTAGATTTGAACATTTTGCTTAGTGAGATGTTTACTGTGAACAGCTTGTATTCATCTATACTGTCTATTTAAACATGCACTTGTTTTCTGTTTTGTAAAAGTATTTTTGTCGTATCATAACCTTCATATCAGTGCATGTCATCTGCCTTGAATATGATCAGTTTTCAAAAGCAGAGATTTTCTTTATGACATAAGTAGTGTAATATATTTTAATCTTCTTATATGTGTCACTCCTCTTAACTTATTTCTCTTGCTAACGGTGCTTATTAGAAGCCGACTTAATGGTACATATTAGAAATCCTACGGCTCTTTGTGACAGTGTGTAGATATTGCCTGACCTCTAGTGGTTATATTCGTGAATTGATTCTATTCTGTACAGAATGAATGTAACATTGACTTCTTGTGTTTGGTAACTGGTTAGGAAAGAGGTGACCACAGATTAAGGTAAAGAGGATGTATCACAGAGATAAACCAAATAGGATTTTGAACTCTGGCCCAGATCCAAACTAGTGTTGTTAATTGCGTGAAGAATGGCATGTTTAGTTGCAGGAGGTTATAGTCTTCTGTGCTTACCAAATGTCTACTGCATGAGTTTAGGTGTGTCTTTGGCACATCTGTGGATAAATAATACCTAGCCATCTTTACGAAGTACTTTGAGATCAATGGATAAACTTGATCCACCAGTGGAGTTGGTGTATTTGCATAAGATTCAGTAGATCTAACAAGTTATAGAATTTCCAGGCAGTATTTGTATACAGTTTTGCTCTTTGTTACCTCTGACTCAGAAGCTCGGTTTTCAGCCAGGGCACTATAAGAAAACTCTAACAAAACATCATGGCTTTGAGTGGATAGAATTTTTTAAATGTTATCTGTAATGTACTAATGCCTCAGGAATTATTTATGCTGAAAAAAGGGGGAAAAGCAACATTAGACATTTAAAAAGTCTACTAAAATAATGGTTAAGTTTGGCATTCAAACATTCCCAACCTGCTAGTAGATGTAAGCTCTCTCCATCAGTTTCCACTATGTCCAGGGAACATTTAAAATATACTTCCATAAGAGTGGAAGGAGGTCAAATAGCCAGTAGCTATGCAGTTACATTATGAAATTCACAATAATGGACAAACTTTCAGTTATTTTTTCTCTCAAGAAAAAAAAAGCAAAATCCAAAAGGAGACTTTTTTTTAGAGGGATCAGATTTTCTATAGCTGGTTAGGTAAGGTGAAAATAATAGCTCACCTCCTCTTATCACTTTCCTGAGCATTGCAAAAACTTGATGTCCAAGGAGACTATGAAAGGTTATTGACATTATTGTTTTTTTGGCCCAAAAGCAGAAATGATGAATGCATCTACAGACCTGCCAAGGCTCAACTTCTCAGCATGAGCCTTATTCTTCTGTCTCCTCCTTCGCTCTTCTGTGCGCCAAGGGCTTATGTCTCCCACCCATAAGCACAGGGCTTGTCTTTGACCCATCAGAGCAATATCCCTACCAGAGGCAACCGTAAAGAAAAAGGGCTGTGAGGTCATGGACTGAGTTCATAATATGTTGAAAAAAAAACACCCAGATACTGCATAACTGTGAAAGAATCAGTTACTGGTTGGTTTTGACATGTAATACTGTTTTGCTGACTGGCAAAATCTGCAGCCGCAGATCAGAGCTGCAGCTCTTCCCAACCACATGAAACACCAGAAATGTCTTCCATCAAATGAGATGCTGCAGTGCTCCCACATACTTTGGAAAAAGAAATTTGGGATATTTGTATGAACTCTGCAGTAGAATGGCTGAAGGGATTTACTGAACCTGTTTCAGGCTAGTTCCTAGCCTGAATTTGTTTTGCAGATTTGGTACCCAACTGGGATCCCATTTTAGAGTCTTCAATATCTGAAGGAATTCATATTTAATTTCTGAATTTTGTGCAGGACCATCTCTAGCCTTTAGAGTTCCTTAATCAAATTTTCTTTTTATTTTTCCATATAAAAATCCCCTCAAGATGATTATTAATGTGATATGACAGCTGTTAAGGTCCAATATGGAAAAGAATGCTCAATTTTTAAATAACGAGAGCAGTGAAGCAGCTGAAAGTATACACAATGCTATTTTGGGAGCAACTTTTTATTTAATGAAATATTTTAGATGCTGACTAGCTTCCTTTGATCTATATTTATTATCTGCTGCTTGCCTTGAAATGAAAAATGTAACTACTTTGATAAATGGATTTGAAAGGTTATCTAGTTTCATGGTAGTTTCTCCAAGTTACCACTGAATACTTCACTGAAATGTTTTTTAGTGACTTTCTGAAGCAATACTTCTTGGTGAGGTGAATTTGGTACTACAGGGAAGTAATAGCTCTCTCTTTCTCACTCTATATGTGTATAGTCATGTGAGAAGAAGGAACCATTTCACCCTTCTCTCTGCAGATAGTCATTTAAATGATCTAGTACTTTCCCCCTGAAATATGGGGGCCACTGATTTTAGACTCCCATTTCATATCTTAAAAAATTCCCTCAGTTCATTTTTGTTTCAAATTAGGGGTGAGCCTTGATATTTAATTTTATCCAAAGCTTTCATTTTTTTAAACAAAGATAAACTTGCATGTCTGTATGTGTGTGCTTACTGGATGATATACTTCATGGCTTTAAAAAATAGTGATCAGCTTTAGTTTTAGAGATGACAAATGTTTCCTTAAACTGGATTAGTAGCTTAGCAATAGAATTTCTTGCATATGACATTTTAAAGTGACTTGGTGGAAGTTTCTCAGCCCGCATACTTATATTCATTGGAGAGACCAGCTACTGTAGAGTGTTCACAGTAGAAATCTTGCAGATTTGGGTCTTGCAGATCTACTTCTAACCTGGGAAAGGGCAAGCTAGCTAATAGACAAACTCTCCATATAATTCTTCTTCACTGTATCTAGTGAGTACTTTTCATTGACTTCAGCAGGTGCAGAAACAAGCTGTATGGCCATAAGCGGAGGCCTGCACGTTAATGATAATCTTTCCAGTATCTTGGAATGAAGCAGCACATGAAGACTCCATGTGCAGGATATATCTTGTCATATCCTGTCAACTTCTTTATATCAGAATGCTCTTGCTCCTTGAGAGCTCTTTCTCCCTCTTCAACCTTTTCCCTATTAGGAGATAGAGGGCTTGAGAAAAGTAAGATACTTATCTGGGGACCAGTCCAAAAATAAATGCTTTCAGACACTTTTTGTACTTTTGCTTCAGCCAAAGGCACATGGTGCTCTGTTAAGAAAGTGCTATCCTATTTTTCACTATTGCAAATGGCATTATCTAGCTTTGACCCACCATTTGTCTTATGCAAAAAATTAACACATATATATATATCACAACTTTATCTATGCAATTTATTCTTCACCAAAGTTTCCCAGATCTCTTCTTTTCTTCCTCCCTTTTCATTAATAGTCCCTGTACAATCACTTGCTAAAGCAATTCTCTATTGATCAGTTAGGTGTGCAGATTTATAGTTAATCAGCTAAACACTGTTTTATGATACCTGCTCTATGCTTGATTCATCCATCTCAAAACAAAGGACTGAAGCAGGACCAAATAAAAATATAAAAAAGTACCATTTGAAGCACACTGTAACTTATACCATTTCTTTTCAAAAAATGCTGAAGGAGATTTGCAAGGATATGGCAAAGAAATAAGTTAGTTATTCATCATAATCCAGTGAGTTGAAAGGAGGAAAAATGACTTGTGTGGCTGTATTCATATATAATAGGGAAGAGAGGAAGCCAAACTCCTTAAACTGAAAACAATAAGCCATTTTGTTCTGGGTTGGTCAAGCAGATGAGAAGATTCAAATTTTAGACCCAAGCCTCAGTCTTTTGAATGAATGTGAAAGTAGAGATTTCATATAAATTTCTTACTGCTTCTCTACCCTTTCTTTCCAATAGTGGGGGAATGTCTCTAGAGCTCTGCCTCACTTCTTACATAAAATATTTATTTAAAGGCTGCTTACTTGACCATTTCTTCATACAATGCCAAATATTCTTTATGCAAAGAGAAAGGACTACACTTTAGTGGACTGATAAATTATTGTGTCTAAAAAGGCAATACCAGTGGGATATTTATCAGAATTTGACTGATCTTAATTCAATAGCTGACAAAAAATATTTTCTTTCAGGTTGTAATTTTCAAATTAACTAGAAAAGAAGTCACTATACCAATTGAAATAAGTACATTGTAAACAATATATTTTTAATTCTGTTAAGATATTTCTTCAGCATTGCTTACATTCAGGAAAGCAAGTTGAAGTCATCTGCTGAATCAGGTCTGTGTGTGAAAGATGAAGCTATAATATGAATATGGAAGAAGATCATTTAAAAACAGGAAAAAAAAGATAATAAAATTCTTTTGTTATTAATGTATTGCTAGCTGTCATGCAAAGTCCTTTTTGCTAGGAGCAGTGAATAAGGCACAGCTCCAGAAGTTCAAATTTGATGACAAGGAGTCACAGGTTTCTATTGTATTTGCATGAAAGAATAGTAATTTAGACCCAAGTGAATAATTCACGGGGAACGATTTATCTGATGAGTTTGGCATCTTCCTTTGATCATGAAATATCCACAAGCAAATTGTAGCTTCTTTAAAAGTACCCATTCTTTTTCAGTTTGAATACTATATTTTTGTTTTTTTTCCTCTTTTAAGCTTACAATTGACAGAAATGCTTTAAACCCAGATTCTGCTGTAATTGGTTGTGTAAATCAAACATTTTACATGGGTCTCTTCAGGATGCTCTCTTGCCTCCATCATCTCACTTTAAATGAAATGGGGACAATACTGGTCCTGAGCTTTGAGATTTCTCCTTCCCCACACTTTCTTTCCCATTCTCTGATTTTTTAAACTAAAAAGATTAAATCTGAGGACTTGTATATGTATGAAGAATTTAAAAACATGAACAGAGATTTTATGGATAGGAAAAGTACAGGAAGGATAAATGAGGTAATTGTTGAGAGAATGCTGATTTGAATTTCCAGGAATTTTATCCACCTGCCTGGTGGGTTAAATATATATAGTAGGGATAAGTATCTTTTGTTTCCATTAGTAGAAATCTGAACACACAGTTCATGATATTCGCTTTGAAGTTTTCTCTCTCTTCTCTTCTCTTCTTTTTTTTTTTCTTTTTTCCCTAATCATTACTGCCGGTAAACTGACTGGCTCGAAAAGTCCTCATGTAACACAAGGAGAAAGACACAAACATTATCAAAGTAAATTTTAAAAAAATCAGTGAATATTGTCAGTTTTTTTTTTTCGTTATTTATCCAGTTCTATGGTAACATAAAACATCCGCATATGTGTGACCGCTGAAGAAAGCACAGAGAGATACCAGCTTATTAAAAGTTTTTGGGTACCAAGATATTCATCACAGCACTATCAAGCTCCTATTACTGTTTTCTGTGTCAGATAATGCTTGGAGATAGAATGATGAAGCAAATCACCAGTTTTATAGGAAACAAGAATGGGAATAGAGGAAATCAAGAAGATTATTATGCAAGATGCTTACTTGCAGCTGATTGATTATGTAGGGTTATTCTAACAGTATCGGAGTTGTGGATAGACTTAATTATTTAGTAGCAGCCATCAACTTATTTCCAAAGTTTTGTCGACAAGACGGCCACCTTTACCCATCTTCAGTTCAGGAATGGCACAGCCTTCCCTCCTCTGGTTCTGCATGGAATCAAAAAGCCATACAATATCTACTTAGAATGAAATGTCTTTAAGAAAAATGCACCCCCAAAACTAAAACCAGAACATACACATACTTGCTCTTTTTGCTAAGTCTTTTCCTTGGTTTGGGAAGACCAAATGTCCTTTCGTTCTTTCCACAGACTCTTGTCTATCAGCTTGCCACATTCTTATTGGAGAATGTGCTGTCTCCTCTCTCCACTAGATACATTGTGTAGCTTTGCTGCACACATACCCAAAACCTCAAATCACTTTTTGATCAGTAGGTTCCCCGAAGGGCACAGTAATATATATATATCTAAATATAAATATACTATAACATAAAAGCAGATATAGATACGTGCATACAGAATGACTAAACTGTGCATTTGGAATATACACACTGTAACCACATCACCTACAATATTTATGCTATCACTGTATTGAAGTACTCCGATATTACTACCTAAAAGTTCGACATATGAGAGCATAGTGCCATACAACTCCTTTTGAGTCAAACTGATGAGCCATCAAGTCCAATGTTCTCAGACAGTAGCATTCAAAAATGTTTAGAGAGTGTTAGCCTTTCTCCCTCTTCAGTGCATTTCTCTCATACTCCACACATCCAGAATTATAGTACAAGTGGTTGTCAGAAGCATTCATTCAGACATCTCTTGTCCCTGAATTTGTCTATTTCCTTTTGAACTTGCTGTTATTGTCTTCGTCCACAACTTCATTTGATGACAAATCCCATTGGTTACCTCCATGAGTCACTTCAACTATTTTAAGTCGTTTTCATCATAGATTCAACAAATCCTCTATCTCTTGTTTTGTGGTATGGTGTACAAACTGGATATTTGTCATTCACTTTATCTATTGCTTTTATTAGGTTCTAAATCTTTATCTTTCTATCATGCTTTTATTCTCCAATTTGAAGATTTCTAATCCTTTTAATGCCTTCTTATGCAATAGCTGCTGCCTCACCTTAATCACCTTCACTTCCTTCCTTTGTACCTTTTCTG
>JAWLRI010000083.1:1218982-1229311 GCA_034781795.1 Crypturellus tataupa
TCCTTTTAATGCCTTCTTATGCAATAGCTGCTGCCTCACCTTAATCACCTTCACTTCCTTCCTTTGTACCTTTTCTGACTCTGATTACTCTATCATCTTGATCTGCAGAAATCAGAACTTCACACAAGGTGTGGACAATATAAGATTTTATACATTGACAAAATAATGTCTTTTTTTCCCTTGTTCTCAATGCCTTTCCAAATAATGTTTTTTTTCTTATAATTTATGCCTTTTTTCCTATAATACATGGGACTAAGCCATCATGATGTCTTGTAATTTGTCTCGCATACACTAGTTTATGCAAAAACTAGTATATACACATTTTGATGTAATTCATTAACCCTCACATATGGTTTTATTATGGTTAGTATAAGTCATCCCTGCTTCATAGGTCTAAAGCAAACATATTAGTGAACATGGGGAAAATCTTTGCTATGCCTTAGAATACAAAGTCTCTTGTGGAGCTCCCATAACAGGTGTAAATCATGCACCTTTATGTTCTTATGCACAAGCACTGTATGACAATTTTTCCTGTGGTTTTGGAGAGTGCATTTCTATTTCTTTTTTTTTTTTTTAATTATTCTTTTTCTTTATCATCAGAAGAAATTTCAGCTTTTACATCACAATGGAATTAAATGTATGCACCAAATTAATGAATGCATTTCCAGTGACATTTTATTTGATGGGCCCAAAGCAGATTAGTAGTCCAAGATGTCTTTTGTTTGGAATGACATGATGCTAATTTATTACAACACGCTAACATCCTGTGCTTTAAAAAATAGCAGGTGGAGCTTTCAAAGACAGAGATGTCATTTACCTGCCTAATTTCTACAGAAAGTCAGTGACAGTGAGATATGTAGTTGTCATTCATGCCTTTAAAGATCTTTTCTGCTCTTATTGCCCCCATAAATTGTTGAGCAGAACCTAATCCGCTTGAGGTCTCAGGAGCCATGTTGCATCCAATTTTCCATTTAAATGGTTACGTCACGGAACAGGGCAGCCTGTCCAGGAATGCCTGGCAGGGTGTTATGCTTCCACAGCTGTACAAACCCAGCAGTCATGGCTGAAAGCACAGGTCCTGACCACATGGGTCCTGAGTGCTCTGCAAGGCGCTTTTCCCCTGCAGTAGTGATTTGGGTTTGTAACTTTGCAATCTTCAAAGACAATTATGCAGGTCTTAAGAGTGCCTTTGGGTGTCATGAAAATGCATCAAGAAGCATACCTCTTGGATCTGATACCCATCCCATTTGTTACTGCTTTGTTATAAACATTTGTCAATGATGAAGACTGATTTTTAAAAGAACCAGGTTTGGGAGTCTGGAGGTAAAGACCTATAATATGAAACATCTTTAAACGTAAATCAATTTTGTGGTCTAATGAACTGAACAGCATCCCTTTAGCTTCAGCATCAGAAATGCTGCTGTGTATTCATCTGCAGATTTTTTTCTCTTTTTTTTTTCCTCTCTTTTTTTTTTTTTTTAAATCAGGTATAGTATGTTCTTGACTAATATTTTTATGGCAGGAAAGACACACTTACAAAGAACTGTGCACACAGTGGTAATTTCTAATAACAAGGAAATTGAAAGGACAATCAGTAACACTTTTTGACTCTATATCCTAGTAATTGAAAAATTAAAGCTTTAAATATAATAAGGGAAGATGGGTAAATATAATAAATGTGTCTTTATGTGTCATTTATTGTGTCATAAATGTGTCATTTTATGTGTCATAAATGTGTCATTTATTTACCAGTAAAAGGTAAAGTTGAGGCAAAGTAACGACAAAGCTTGACATTAAGACTTTCAGTTTGGTTTACCTGTGTATAATCTTAGGATGCAGGAAAAATATCCCCCAAATTCTGAAGTAGCAATAACTTCAGAAATTCAGTCTTGTGAATTTCATTTGCACAAATGTGATTGACTTTAGGCCTACAATTAAAGTTAATGAAGTATTTGTTTTTCCCAAATATATACTTTTTAAGAGAGGATATTAATTCTTAGGAATCTGGACGAACTGTTGTTCATCCAACAGGAATTAGATTTAAAGGGTTTCTGAGAATCATAACCACACAGATTTTCAGGCATCAAAATATAAATGGGACATCCAAAACTTTTCAGAAATCTAGGTCATCTGAGTTAACCAGTAACCAATGAATAAGAAATTACACTGAAGAAGTCTCTAGACATTTTTCATTTGGAAGCGCAGTACAGGCTTGCAGGTTCCCCGAAAGAGGGATGTGGAGTCTTTGAGCCACCTGCCTATCCTCTCAAGCCCTGATCCACACTTCTGTGTTAAGCAGCTCTATCAGCCTTTTAAAATTATTGCAGCAATCCCAAGCCACTCTGTGAGAGCCACTGTCTTCCTTTATAATAATTTATGTCCCTGCTTCTCCATATTCACCTATGTGCATATGTCTCGAATCTTGTGTCTTCTTCAAAGCTCTGTAGCTCAGCTTGTGCCCTCACTCCCAGCCCTTGCTAAGGGCAATAATGATTACTGTTTATTTTTTTTTAATCCCAAATTCTGACAAAACTGACCCTGATTCTGTCCAGCCTAACATCCTCCTGTAATTCATCCAGCTTCCAATAACGACAACCCAGCACTTTGTTACTGCCTATCGGGCTCCCTGCAGAGCCATCTGTCTTCTCACTCTTCAGCTGGTCCTAATAGGATGAAGCCTTTTGTAAAACAATTAATTGGGAAATGTCTGCCTTACATTCCCGTCATATTACAGAACTATGGTTGAATAGTTGCAAAACACAGTGTGTTGAGAAGTGCAGAAAATAGAGTGATTTCCAGTGGCCTATAAATAATATTTTATGTTCATTTTTGCCTTTCTCCTTAATCCAAAAAAATAGCTGGATATATATTTCTTCTTTAAATTATAAGACACTAACTGCAAATCACTGAGGGAACTAAAATGGCATATGGTAGGATCCAGTCTCTGGCTAAAAATGGGCACAGTAGCAAGGACATCTCTAGGTTCGTAATGGCATAAACAAGCTTAACCTTTTGCGTCTACTACAAGGATACCATTTCTGATCTACTGGAGGTGATGGAAAGCTTCATACTGGTTTCACTATGAAATACTTGGGACAATCTCCAGATCAGCTCCAAATGGAGACATAAAGGATGAGAAAGGAAAAATAGTCGCAAATAGTCAAGTTGAGATATTCAGTCTAGGCAGCCTCACTTGACCAGTCTCAGAAATCTCCTAGAGATTAAAGGTAAGCAAAAGCAGCAACATTGAACAGTAGGTGAATTCCTTTGGTTCTTTGATGCTTTTTGCATTGCAGGGGCAATGATCCTCTGTCAAAGCCTCACCTGAGTCTTTTTATTAACCAGAGCAGAATTTGGCTGAGGTCTGGTTTACAAGGTTGCATTCAATCTCTGAAACTCAGTGCATGCAGAACTACATTGTGCTGGAGAAAATGGCTTCTAAATTCATTATACTTTGTTATTTCAGCTGCACAACATTATTTTAGTATTCATCTGGATGTGTTTCATAAAAAAAATCAAGCATCTACCACAAATTAAGAAAGAAAATTAATACTTTAATACTCACTGATCCTCTATAAGATTATAAAAACTGTCATTTGCAATTGTAAGTGCTGAAAACTTATGTGATATTTTTCCTTGAAGTACTAAGATTAAAATAAAATATAAAATTTGGAATTAATCTTTTTTTTTGGAAATGCTGGAAATAATTTGAAGTCATCAGGACAAATTCTGCACTGCATTCAGAAAGCTGCATGTAGAATATTAACACATTATGTTTATTTATTGGTGCTTTTCTCCTTTCTTCTCTCTGACCCTGAAAACAAGTATGAATATTGCATTGATACAGGAAAGGATTACTGAGCACTTAACGAGTGTAGCCTTACATCACCGTAGAGGAGATTTATCTTAAGGAAAAAAGTGAAGCAAAATTCGTGTACCTATTAAACTCAGTGAAGCCCTCCAAAAAGAGCTTGTGTGTGTGTGTGTGTGTGGAGGCTTTTGTGATGTATAAGATCTCCCTACTCTTACTGCTATAATCATAAAAAGCTTCCTGGTGATGATGTGCTTGGACCTGAGATGTTACTTTTCTTTTTCTCCTTCAAGGCCCTTTGTATGAAATTCAGTTAAAGATCAAGGCATCTAAATTTAAGCATATACATATAAGCTATCTGTTTAGGCTCCCGTTATAGAGAAATCTAAAAAAAATTATCCAGTTGCCAGAACATTGGTGTCTAGTGCTTTTTTAGGTAGTGGAGTATCACGTGGACAGCGTTCTGTTTAATCAGAATTGGGCATGTCTCCCATGAAGTCCCACATCCTTGCAGTAGCTGCAATACAGGGTTTTCAGGTGTCTCAGATGGCATCAGGCATTTAGACTACCTAAGTACAGATGCCAAATTTAGGAAGATATTTCTAAACGATTAGAAAAGCTGATAACCAGATCATCTTCTCCTGCATTGGCATGAATATGCAGAACCAGGAAGGCCATGTGCTGCTAGAGTGACTCTATATTCATAAGTGGAATGATTGTATGCAGTAGCAAATAAATGCCTTTTAGAAGCTATAGTGTCGTATGAAAGCATCAATTAGTTTTATGCTTCCTTTCATTAAGCTGTTTCATTGTTTTCCACACTTAAGATTTCACTTTAATTCACAGTGGATTCCTTTCCACCTACCTCGTCCCCTAGCAAGCAGGATCTAGACTTAAAGTGAAGTTTTGGCTATTTCGGAACTATCATATTTGGCCTGGAACTGTTGAACACAAATAGCTGGGAATGGCTAACGTCATACAGTTCTGTTAATAGTAGACTGATGATAGCAAAACTCTCTAAGGATGTTGGAGAGTTCTTGCTGCTTCCTTAGTGGATGTGAATCCTTATAAAACATGAAAATGCCAATAATCAGCAGGTAATTGGATATACTTATAGTCTGTTTTTCTCTTAATATTCTCTCCCTATGCAGAAAATGCCTATGTTGTTTGGAGGCATGAAATGACAGAGCCCACAGCAGTCTCAATATGCAAGGAAAAGGTCTCTAAAGCAGAATATCCTACATCCTGCCCCAGTGTTTAAGGCAGTTCCTTGGACTGTGGGTTTAACTCAATGCAAAGGAATTTTGAAAGCCTCTTTCCTGATATTTAAAATTAATACTTGATACATGAGATTACTGATTAACAGAAATGGCAGTTTCTCCTCTTGCAGTTTTGTGATTCTAGCTTTGTCTTGGACTTCTATTTCAAGCACTTCAAAACAGCATCTTATCTGAGCATTTCAACAGGAAAAAAAATCACCAGGCAGCTAAAGGGATGACTGATCTGTAAAAAGTGTGAGAATATTTTTTTTTCCAGTCCTACCTTTGCAATTTTTTATTGCTCCTGTATTGTGATACCTGCACAAAATTTCAAACCCTCTACTGCTCATGCGTTCTGATCCAATATCCATCAGGGTCTTTTCATCAATTGCAATCAAGACTGATAATTGTATGTTCACTGGGACAAGGACAATTTTACCTTTGTAAGTGTCTGTGCAATGCGGCTTGCACCTAAACTGCTTATAAATAATGAATGTTGATCATTATAGTCACTTGCTTGTGTTTTCTTCACAAGTTAAAAAAATAAAGCTTTGTGAAGAAAGCTTTTTACCTGAAATAAAACACTACATGTCATGCAGTATATCTTTTGTATATGTAAAGATGAACAATTGTCCCTTTAAGCTGCTTTTACAAAGAAGATTTATTATTACTTCCCAAGCTGATATGACAATTGTTGAAATCTTAATAGTGGGATCCTCAGTTGGTAATTATTCAGCTCTCTATTAGAGCAGAGAACAGTAGTGAGACTTGTGTGCTTCCATTCTTACAGCATGCTTTGTTATGTGATCACATGCTATTTTACCTTGGTTTTGTATGGAAACAAACATTATAAAATCATTGTACCAGCACATGGTATACACTTTTACAAACTTTCAAATCCAATTAGTTTCAATCAGTTTTCAGGAACAGAGGTTTCCAAAGCAATTCTGCTAGATTTCCTAAAGAATGTACAGTAGAGGATAGGAACAACTAGACTATAAACATTCATGACTTTGTGCTGGGTAACTGTTCATTCCCTTGGCTGCCACTGCTCAGGTTCATTCCGGAAGTGGTAAATAATGTAAGTGAAGTAGATTACTTTACCCTAATAGTCTAGATTTTTGACTAGACAAAGAGACTTTGTCTCTTCTGTTGCCATCCAAATATTTTGCTGGAGGATGGTTGGAAGGGGAAGAAAAGGGCAAACAGGTGACTTCAGCTTCATATTCCAATTTTATACATATCGAAATAAAAGGAAAATGTTGCCATAATTCAGTTAAAAAGTCAAGTGAGACACAAGGGCCGAAGAACCACTTCAACAATTTCGATATTTGCAAGAAGATTGGTTTTCACGGGAAATCCTGCAGAAAAAGAAATTCCCTTATTCAGTGACTGGACTTAATATTAATTAATTTTCTTTTGCAGTCGGATACTTGTGCTTTTATATTCCTTCCTCCAATGTAAGCAGAATTATTTATGCCTTGGGACATCTTTATGACAACCTCACTATAGTAACTTAGGTCTCTACATTCACTCATGGATACAGCTTTTTAATATCTTAGGAAGTTTTTCAATGCATATCTTACTGGGGTGGACGTATTAAACCCCTAAGTCATTAATTTAAGGCAGAGCTGAAATAAGCTTTCTTGGCATGTAGAACATATTTTTCTCCTTGGAGCTTTTCTCCACCTGCTTTTTACACAATGCCCAGGCTGCCTAGAGCTCCCACCTCAGCCCGACAGCAGCCTTTGCTGTCACCAGAGAAATATCTGCAGGTTGAGGCAAGGAAAGGACTGTTCAAGAGCCACCAAGGGGTATGGTAAGGGGTTCAGGAAGGAATCGGGAGCAGGCAACTGCATCTCCTTAAGCCCTATATACTCCCCTTTGCATTCACAGATTTCTTAGGTTATGGCTGCTGCTACCCGGTGGTTCTCAACCTATTGCCTGTTAATAGCAATGACAAAGCAAGCAAGACTCTTCCCAAATGTGCTGGATTCGTTAGGAGAAATCTTATTGCTTATCTCCTATTGCAAAACCTGTTTTTCTGGTATGAACACTTTTAAAATGTGCCCTGAAATCTGAAAGAGCTGAAAGAGTAGAATAGTTTATTTGTGGTTCTGAAGCCTTTCTGTCAAAGCCTTTTCTGTTTTCTCTTTCTAAATATTACTCCCTCAAAAAAATATCTTCTTGTAATATCAGATTAAGAGAAATGTCTGATTCTTTGAGGAAACTATATTTCCTTAAGTAGGTGAAATAGGCCCTACCAGCACTGCAGTGTTTATCATTTTTTCATTTACTATAGGAAAAGAAAATGTAGTAAACCATTTTGTAACAGAATTAATTTTCAATTTGTTTAATGTTGACTATTTTCCCCTTAAAACCTTCACTTGGAGCTATACTTCAATTGCAATTTTGACCGTAGGTGCTTCTCATCTCTTACTAATTAATGCTATATTTTTTTCCATAATGCCATTCCTTTCTCTAGGACATGGGCCTTGCTAAGACCAAGAACTAAAACCAAAATCTTTTTCTATAATTAAAAAAAAAGTATTATTATTTTGGTGGGCTAGGAGAGGAAGGAAAGGAAAGGAAAAGGAAGGGAGTGATCAGCATCAGGATGCAGTAAGGGGAAGCAGTACACAGCACAGAGCACGTTCACCTGAGCATATTTGTTCACCTGAGTATCCTGTGGCAGGATGCCGCCAGGCGACTCTTTCCCTGTTTCTGCATAGGCGGAATTCAAAAGAAGGAAAAGCAAAACAAGAAAGAAATGAAAAAACAAAAAACCAAAAACATACTAGCAGGAAACTGTGCAAAGAAGCAGGAATTTTGTTGCTTTGATCTATGTAAGGGACTTCTTACTTCAGGCACTTTGTCTAGGTCAATATGAGATATTTCTAACATACATAAGTACAAGTTCTACTCCTGCATTACTGAGGAACGCTAAGAGGGTCATGTTCCTGAACTTGGGACTTTTTCACAGGCAAAACTTGGCTGGCTTATAGCGCAAGCAGGGCTTCTGTATGTGTCAAATTGTATGGGACACATTTCAAGGGCTTTTCAGGGCCCCACTCCCTGATTGTTTAATGGGGAAGTTTTTTAAAAATCTTAGTCATGGTCACACAAGTCTACATGCTTTTGCAAGCTGTAGATACAAGAAACCATTTTAAATAGGCTGAATACAAAACTCAAGAGAGCTCTTACACATACTTTTTTTCTCTCATTTTTCCCCAAATTGGAAAAGCTTCAGAAGTTTTTAGTTGCTTTGCTCTTCTTCAAAATGCCTTTACACTCATAAATGTCCTCTACAGAAAAAGATTTTGTCTAAACTGCAGGGTTTTTTTTTAAATCCGCCTTCTATATCTAACAGGTATACTGAAACAGTTTTCTTTGTTGTTGAAATATATTTAAAAAGCTGCTTTGCCCACAATTTTAACCTCATCTTCCCCACTTCCACACATTCTAGTAATGTTGCAATTTTTTGTTTTGATCTTTTGGGATATTTGGAGCTTTTGATCCAAAAAGCAAAAAAATAAAGTTTTATGTATATGTTCTACATTACACATTATGTTACATGTTAACATGTTAACATTGGGATAACAACAAAAGTTCCCATTTAGAATCATAATATTTTGATCCATGTGCATTTTTTTTTCTCTCTGTTACTCTCTGGCTTATGTTTACTTTTCAGCACAGCTGCATCATTTTCAGTTGTTCCTGCTATTTAAATATATGAAATTAGCTTATATATATGTATATATAAGCTTTATATATGTATAGCTACTCAATTATCTCTTTTATCTCTGCTACTTGTCCTGCTCTTTACCATGTTCTTAGTCACTTAACCTTTTCAATGTCAGTTCCCAGAGACTACATCCTTAAATAAAATGGATGATCCTTATGAGTTAGTGAGGTACACACTGAGGTTAAAAGAGCAATGTTCTTCAGTCACAGTTTTGTTGAGGAATAAATATAGCCCTTACTTTAACAAAATATTCACAGGAAATGCCTAGAGAATAAAATTTTTAACAGCATCCTTACTGACTTAGTTAGTGAACATTAGAGAACACATCATACCTCTTATAGACAATATAATTAATTGAACTGCAGTTAGAAATAGAAATGAAAAGATTCTGATAGCAGACATATAACAACAAAAAGAAAACACGGCACCAATGAAATTGCTTCAAAATTATATTCTGTATTCAAGAATAGTACTTACATTACGATGTTTAAAGGCCTTTTTTTTCCCCAATGTTCAGTAGGAAACTTGCCCAGCATCCACAAAACAGTTACATTCTCTTTCAATTTGTTGAACAGGTTATATGTCCTTTATATTTCACCAGTTTCAGGTGATATTTTATGTTTGAGTTCTGGATTGCTCACAGTTATTTATTCTCAGAGCTAATGGTAGTTAGTGAGTATTTTCATGGGTCTGGATCAAGTCCTGTGAATTCCAGCTGATCATGGTGGTATGCATGTGGGTAATGCTGATCCCCATTTTAATATCAAACTCAAATTCTGCACTTATGCTGGTCAATTTTGCCACAAAGTTATCAAACTTTGTACCACCTTTTTTATACTATTGCTAGCTATTTGCCATCTGTTGTATAATGCTGCAGAATGTACTGATGCTTAAAATAAAATACCTCTTCTCAGCATTTCTTGCTATTTCTGATTTCTCAGCCATGTAGAGAAAGATAAAATATTTATAGCAAGCATTTTTGTTTTGTTTTGTTTTAGTTCATGGAATAATTACCAAGTTTAAATACTTTTTCATAAGATGAGACATTTTGCTATCAATATGATCATAAATATAAATATGTACACACAGTATATTAGCTTTTGTGTGTGTTGTTGTGTGTATACATGCATATATATAAAAAGCATATTAGCTTTTGTGTCATATACAACATATGTCTTTCAATCATGAGTTCTTATTAAAGAGTTGCCTCATATCATGATTTAAAATACTATACTGGATGGAGAAGTCCATAAGCTAAAAATACTACCGTCCTTAGTGTTTTCGGTTATGTCCTGCATATCAGGTGTTTAAGGAGCTTTTCTGGTATTCAGAGTAATGCCCAATCTCCTTAGAAAAGTGAAGCACAACCAGAAACAGATTTTTACCTGATAATTCAGCAGACCAAACATTAACTTAAGAAGGTTAGATTCATATCTCTCCTTCCTTCCTTCCTTCCTTCCTTCCTTCCTTCCTTCCTTCCTTCCTTCCTTCCTTCCTTCCTTCCTTCCTGCCTT
>JAWLRI010000083.1:1240396-1271655 GCA_034781795.1 Crypturellus tataupa
AAAAGAAAAGAAAAGAAAAGAAAAGAAAAGAAAAGAAAAGAAAAGAAAAGAGAAAAGAAAAAAGAAAAGAAAACACAGAAGCTCTTCCACTGTTCTCCACAAAACAAAATGAGAAACTTTGAAAAATGATTCTTTTCCACATGTACAAGAAAAGTAATAAATCCTAAAGCCTGAACATATTTGGACTCCTGTATATGTATGGCAATTTAACATTGTGTACTTAAGTAAAGATTTGAATCCATTTGATGTTTAATTTAAATACATGCTGCCTTCAGAGGAACAATTTCACACATTTTACGAGTATTATCATCTCTTTATGGTTTGTACTATAACTGAAAAAAAAGAATGTCAAAGATACGAAGCATTTAATTTAATTTAAGAATCAAGAACACTGGTAGTTAATACCTTAAGACACATTTATTTTTTACAAAGGATATGTAGGCTACCATATATTCCATTTGCTTTAAAGGTGGTGGTAGAAGGAGCAACTGTGCTCGGCCATCTCAGAAATACATCATAAAATTAAGTAACCATGAAAGGGACAACTTAGAAAGAACATCCGATTTGTGTAGTTCTGAACTAAGATTCCATAAGAAAATCAACAGATAGTAAAAGATGGACACTGTTTTCAGAGTGGTAAAACTAATTTTAACTTCAAAGATAGGATCTTAAATTTAGCTGAAAAAGCTGCATGTTGCAGTTAACTAAAATATCCCTCATGGACAAGTTTTCCAAAAGCATTCATTCTTGGACTGACAATCCCATTGACATCATTGAACTATGTGTATAAATTTCAATATAGAAATTTAAAAGTTGCTTTTGAAATTTTTTGAAAAATGATCTTATCTGAGGATTCATGGTATTTGGTACAGTCTCTGAGAAAAGCAATGTTTAGATGATGGTCCATTGATGATTTTGGTTCAGCTGGGAGACTGGTCAGATTTTGACAAGTCTCCATTTCTAAATATACTTTTGAAATTCTTGTTTCAGCTCCATTGACTGTAGCTCAAAAGATAATTATTTTGAGCACTTCCTATTTGGTCTCACGTTCTTCCATGTATGTAACTGTACATGTGTGTGTATCGCAGCACAATATTTAAGAAGTACAAAGGAGAAAGAAAGGTGGTAAACTGCTGAAGTTTCCTTCCAGTGAATCTTATGAGAGTCACAGAAAGCACAGTTCAGACCACCAGCCCATTATCCGCAGGGCATGGGAAAGTCTTTCCTTCTAAAATCATCTGTAATACGAACAACAATAAAACATTGGGAAGAGTTAGTTATGTTAAAAATATCCAGGCATTAGGTTTTAAAACCTTCTGAATCTCTCTAATTTCTATTAAAAAAATAAAAAGTCTAAAATAGATTCTTGTCATTTCCTGTCATTGTGGCTCACAGCTCTACAGATATGGCTTACTCCCCTGACCTCTGCTGCAACCAAGTCTATCAGTCTTAACTAATTACTTAGAAGTGAAATTCAGCCACCTCCTCTGATTACTTCCCTGGAGCAGGCACGTTCCATTCAAATTACTGCATGAATAAGGAGAAGAGAAATGTAACACTTTGGTACCAAAAACCAGAGGCTGGAAAATTGCTTTGGAATGCTGAAAATGATTTCTCAGAGGTTGTACGCAGTAAACATCATTCATATTTATACTGTAGTGGCATTGGGACCTAAGGAAGTTGGAAGGGTAGCTCACGAAGTTTCTTGAATCTAGTTTATGTATTTTTGAATGACTATCGCTTTCACCTCTATCACTGACTAACATTTTAAAGCACAGTAATGGCACTGTATGCTCCCTGTGCATGTGCAGTTTGGTATAATTTGTCAGTTTGAATCAAGACTTCTCAGACCTATTGTATTTGACTCAATTTCAGCAACAGACTTTTTCAGCAGCACATATCAATAAAAATACAAAATCATTAAAGTCAGTAAAATGGTTTGCAAGTCATCTTATCCTGGGCTGAAAATCTATCTAGTCCCACAGGTTAGGCAAGCCATGGGATGCACCATGCTTGGATAGGAGCCTCCAAGGAATGACTGTCGCTCACTCAATAACTTGAACCTTTCAATGGTCACTAAATCAATATCCTCTTCCAATATGGGGAACTCTGAGGTGCAGGAAACACTGGTTTCATCTAGCAAAGTCTGTGGTCCTGCTTGTCTATAGCTGGAGGATTTGTGAAGCTTTCAAAAAAGGTACTCTGGAAAAATTCTCAAAGATGAAAGTTCATGAATAAATTTTCCACTTTCAGCCTCCAAAGTATGCTGCTACTTCTAGCTTTCAAAGCCAGGCACTATTTAATATCTGCTCTTTTTCTTTGAACCTATCTTCTTTCCTTCATCCTTTATTCCACCTCATATAATCTATAATCAAGCAGTCCTTGCTGTTTTTCATATTCTCTCAGATCTGTGCATTCCTCCACATCTTTGGATATACACCCCATTCCCTCCTCCCATTCTCCTCCCCATTCCCTATTCATTTAAATAAAAGAAATAAAAAAGCTGTACTAAAAAGAAGTAGCCCCTTGTATAAGTCAGGATGTTCTACAGAGGCTCTCAGACTGTGCAGGTATCCAGCTCAGGTGTTGGCTAACTTTGTAATAAACTTGTCTTGCACTCATTTAAAACTATTCTGATGTGCTTTAATAAACTACTACTTTGTTCTCTACTGGCTACGCTTTGACAATGTGTGAGATGATCTTTCCATTGTGAAACATTTTGCGAGGAAAGCTACTCTACATTCATAGTTTTATTGTTGATTCTTGCACTATAAACCATCTATCCCCAAAGGAGGTATTACACTTGTGCCTACTTTTCTGGCCTGTTTGTTCATATGTTTTTCAGACCCCATAATATTTTGTGAAGATATTGGATTCCAGTTATGTTTATGACATCTCAAAGACTAAACTTCTAGCAGCTGTGTGAGTATGGTCACAAGCTAGGAAATAGATACTAGAAGTAGTAAAGCTCCTATAAGAAGAGCAATAAATACGTCTGTTATCCTTTTGGAGAGGCAGCCACCAACCGCACTGCACATCTTGATTTGCCAAGCATTAAACACAAAGCTCCTACACAAGCAGGGAATAGTACTGACTATAGAAGAAAGATAGACCTGGGGACATGGGAGAACTGCAAAAGGGCTGGACTGGTGGAGATAAGACAAACCGTTACAGTTTTATCTGTCCTATTGTTCATAAAATGCTGTCCATTCACACAATATTTCAATGTATTTCAATTGGTGTTTAATAAGGATTACTACTTTTTGTGTATAGATGTATATAAAAATGTTGTATTCTTAGCTCCATTTCAATGAAAGAAAACATCCACACAGCTAGGTCAGCTGATTTGTCAAGAGCCCATAAGCACAGTGGTTCCTACCAATGTGATTTATCAATAGAACCACCCCTGCTGGTGGTTCAAGAATCTTCCCTCCCTGAGACAATCCTGGAGTTAAAAACAAACAAAAGAGTTAGAGAGGAGTTGTAACACCCTTTTTTTTCCTTCTCACCAGCATCACAGAGCAGAATTAGAACAACAGAAAAAGGCCCATATTATTATGTATTTCACTTTTGATATTCATAAGCAATACTAATTTTATCGCATGAATGTGATTCACCTATAAATGTGACTTATTAATATTTATACTTGCGAGGCTTTGGCACATTAGTATACAGTGTTGATCATGATTTCTATGTTGTTCAGCTAGCTGCTTTGAAAGTCAGCTAATGTACGTCTTGATACACATGCCCTATACTGGCAGTCAAATGAACACTAGCTACAGTCAAGCTTAAATAAAATCTCTTACTATGTTTTAGATAAACATAGTAAAAACATGAGCCATTATGTTCATCGTCACAAAATTGTCATCTGTGCTGATGCTAAAAGGAAGGGTATGCAGAATTAGGTCCATTGTATTTAGACTTCTTTATTTGTGATGGATTGTGAGGGAAGTAGGAAGTAGCTAGCCTGAAATTGCCACTTGCCTTTTGTGCTTTTTGAGGTGCTAAGAATAATTTTTATCATCTAAATTTTTCTGTAGATTACCACATTACTCTTTGTCTCCTGACCACATACTCTGGGTTGTGGAATGAGCAGCAGTGGAATGATCAAGAGTGAAAAATAATCCCATCTCACATAAATTAAAGCTTTAGAAGAGCTAGGTGTTTCCTGAATTTTTTGTTCGTGAGCTGTTGGGAAGATGAGAAGTGAATTACGGATGCTGCACTCTTAACTCGGCAGATCTCTGGGAGTTGTGTTTTGGTCTCCTGACATTGCAGCGCACAATACAAATTATGATGGAAACTGTTAAGAGAAGGCCGGGTATAAGCCTGCAAAATGACTCTGGATTAGTGGTGAGATGTCACAGATATCTGATTTCCGTGAATGTTAGTTCAGTGTGGACACTGATGGTCAGGAAAATATCTCTATTTTGTTAGTATCAAAAAAAAAGTCACTGTTCTAGGGAGAACAGATACAATTTGCTTTTAAAGTTCCTTTAAGCTCTTTGATATTTGCAGAAGGCTTGGAAAATATTTGCTTGCTAAGTCCTGTGGCAATTAATTCCTTTCTGTTATGTTCCCGAACTTCTAGTACAAGCAGTTTCCCATTAATTTCAGTGAAAAGCAAAGATACCAGATGGATCACTGAAGGATTTGCTATAAATAACTAGACACACCTATTAGGGAAACAATCACACCATTTATTTAAACTCTTCATACATAAAGTCAAGATATCAGTTAATTTCCAGAGGTTGTATCCATCATTGAGGCTTTAATGTTAGACAGACAATGCCTTGTCTGTGGAGTTAGATATTTTGAATGTGATGATTTACAAATTTTATAGGAATTTTGGACAGACTTTTCTCATTCATTTATGTCCTTGATTGATATCTGTTCATACTGTGGGGGAGATTTAGTCCTCTGCATTCAGGTCACAAACCTGAAACGTGATAATCACGTAGCTCCTGTGTGATTAGTGGAAATTAGCATGGGCAAATGCCACATGTTGCGGTTTATATCACTGACTTCTGAAAATATATGTTTATTCAGGCAACTCAGTTTTCCACATCCAATGCTATGGTATACACAGGACCTTAGATTAAGAACAACTTGTAGATTCACTTTCAGGACTGGGGTATTTACAATTAATAATAGTTTTTTTGATAATTATAATTAATAATTAATTATAACTAATAATTTGATTAATGAGACTTTGTGATATTAAAAGTGGATGCCACTTGTTCTATTTAAAGAACTATGGTTAATTGTTTATAATTAAATAACAAATACAGTTAATACTGGCATGCTGAATTATAGTTGTCACATAAGGGCCTGACTGTAAAACCTGAAATATAAACAAGTAATACTGTTTTTAAGCACACATCTAAGCCAGGTTTCTGACTTTGTCTTCCTATTTCCTCCTGTTTCACATGTGTTTTCCAAAACCACTTAAGCCTTATAATGTCAGATGTGGTAGGAGGTGACTGGGCTGGGTGTTCAAAGAAACAGAGCTGTAATTCCTATCTTTGAGTTTCTAGTTCTTATTACCTCTTTTCAGTTTGCCATCCCATGTAATGGACAAGAGGAGCTAAAGGGTTTAATTTTGAGTCTTCTAGACAGGCGACAGGCATGAAACAGAGAGATAGTGTGTTCCCTAACAACTTTGCAAGAGATTGTTTGAAGATGTGCATCTATGTGAGTGAGAAGGGACTCCAAGACCAGAACAGACAGATATTGCAAGATTTCTTTTCCCATACCAAGTTACTATCTCTACTGCTAAATACTAATCATTCTACTGTCAAGGATCAATGATACTGTGAGTTTCTACAAGGATTTTAAGGGACTGTAGTATCAAGTGTTAGCTATGAGTGTTTTCCACATCTTTCAAAGCCTGGTCTATATATCAAGGCCTGAGAAAAGTAACATTATATGGCTGACCAGCCACCTTTCAGGGAACTCCATTAATGGACATCTGTTCTGAGAAAGAAAACACATTTATTTCCAGAGCTTTTAGGAAATAAAAGGTACAAATGCAATAATTACTTTTTTGACCTAATTATCAGCAAGCTGTTAGGTAAAAATAAAAATAATGTATGCTGTTCTCCATTATAGAATATAAAGCATGCATCTACAGACAAAAGCCCTTTCTGGCATGCATTTACATGCTGTGTATCGTATGACAAGCTCCAAAGATGTTTCATATTATAAGCACACACAAATGATTCATGAAGTAATTGTAGATTATCAACAAAAGCATGGAAAGTAGGTCAGAATCATGAAGAAATCAACCTCTGAAAAAGGTCCTATTCTTTCCAGGCTGTTCTCAGACTACTAGTCTAGTTCTTAGACTAATTAGAAGCCTGATATGTCTTGGAAACAGATGCTTTCCCTGAAAAAAAATCTAACATTTAGTTTTTGTTTCTGCCTGATTTAGTAAACTTCAGAAAGTTCATACACCAGCAGCAATGACAGTTGTTTTGTATTCCTCTAATTTGAAAAAAAATACGGGTATACACAATGGCAGAAGGTTGTCGATAATCTGTATTTTCAGTAAGCAGGCTGCAGTGCACTAATTTAAATCCAGAGAAGAATGGAGTGAGATGCTCAGTGATAACTTTTCAGTTAATTCATACTCTCATCACAGAACAATAATTTTCTGAAAATGACCTCTGTGGAATGGACCCAGCAAACAAACTTACCCCAGGTGTGAAGAAATAAGGATCTTTAACCGCATAAAGAGAAGGCAGAAGGGATCTTACACGGAAATTATTTAGTGTGTATGTGTAAGGACAAGTATAGCAGCTGTCTCTTCTGTTTCCAAACTCTATCCAGAGGAATTCCTCTGTCAGGCTTGTTCCATTTAGAGCCCTTTCTGCCATGACCCTCCGATGCAGCAGCCACCTTGTAGATCAGGGGTTGTACCCTTCTTAGCTGGTTAGTTTGATTTCTGAACTGGCCAGGCTGTTTTCTGGAAAGGACTATAAGAAAATCGTACTGAGCACATCACTCTCGACCTCACTTTATTTGGAATTGGGAAATCACAGTGAAAAAAGAAATACAGACTTTTAAATAATACTGTAGATATTGACAGGCACCACACTAACATGTGAGGCTCAGGATGATGCAGCCCGTAGAAGAGGGGCTCACACTGGGGAGCCCACAGGAGTTAGCAATTCCTGAGGGCACTCTGTTGCTCAGGCTTAGGGGGACACCCTCCAGTGACCCCATGATTGATAAGTACCGACAAAAGAGAGTGGACACAACAGCATCCAGAAGAATTTCATATGCCTCTCTATCAACACAACACGGATGTATATATGGGGTTAAATGCTGCACTGATGAGCGTAAGACACAGATATAGATACCTGATTTTTCTTCCTATGAGTGAATTGCTTCACCATACATTCAGATTGACAGATTTAATCATAAAACATGAGCTATAAGCCTGACTCAGCCCAGGAGTCATACGTTTGAACAACTTATACAGTCCCTTTACAATATCGAACTCATGGTATGTGTAAAATAAAAAGTTCTTCCCGTTCCTCTGCCACAGGTAAATGGCCCCTAAACCACAAGGTCCCCCAGACACCTCTGCAGATGTTCCAGTCAGCTCCCCTACAGCCAGCTCCATGACTGTTTTAGCTATATGGAAAGTCAAGGAATTTGGCCTTCAGCCTGTTCTTAAAACACAGTGGAGTTCCTGTTCTGCTCACCAAAATTAAAGAGTTATGAGGAGAGAGAACATTGAAGTGCCAAAAACAATAGTCTAGCTTTTAATTTTAGTAACTGGAATTGACTATAAAACACAGGGTAAGTTATAGAGTTTCCTTTCTTTTTTTTCTTTAACATTAGCTATTCTGATATTAAGCAGATTTTAACCTTTCTGATGATGAGTTTTCTCATCAACAGCTGAAAGATGCTGAACAAATTAAGCAAGAAGAGTAGTCAAGCGCTGAAATAGACTGTCCAAGGAAGTGGTGGAGTCACCATCCCTGGCAGTGTTCAAGAAACGTGTAGATGAGACCCACAGGGACAAGGTTTAGCAGGGATGGTGGTGACGGATTTGGATTGGATCCGATGATCCTGAAGATCTTTTCTAATCATAATGATTCTATAATTCTATGATTCTATGACTACCTTTCCTAAAATGAAAGTGGTATAACCAGTCAGGCTCTGTCCTAGAGATGGCTGAATCCACCCTCTTTGGTCTGTGGGGCCAAGACCTCTGCCTTTTCTGCATGCAATCTGTGATAACAAATGCCCACTCTAACAAGGGTACGAGGCTCCTAGTATGAGCAACTCAACAGAATCAACAGCATGATTGTATCATCTCAGTGAAAACTTGCTGCATTGTCCAAGAAGGGCAGTCAAGGAAATCTTTGTGTTTTATAGTTGCCACCTGCTACTCCCCTTTCCTGTTGTGGCTTAAAGGAATAAATAGAATATTTTTTTCTTTTAGTGGGGAGTTCAATTGATCAGTCATCTTTTTCTTTACACTGATTTTTAGTTAAATCTCCTGTCATTCAAGAGCCCTCTGAAATTAACAAAATCTTTACATTCAGAAAAGCTCATATCCAGATTTAATATTTATTTTTAGATAAGCAATAAACTTGCTTTTAGTTTTGTTCTGATTTGCCTGGTTAAATGAGCTAAGTACTTCAGTATGTAGTCTTTTAAATAGAAGAAAGCAGCACTAATGTAAAATGCATCTGGACACAGCTACTTTTATAACATACAATTTTAACATTCTTCTATTTTGTTACTTGTGTTATTTGAATTAGTTGTGAAACCACCACTGTTTGAGTTTATATCGCATGAAAAATAAAGTAGTTGTTTTACATCAGAAATGAAGGAATTTAAAAATTTGGGAAGGTGTCCCAAATTGAAGTCCAAATATTTCAATTCCTTAGGTGTGTCCTGTCCTGCCACAAAGAAAACTATTGGTTCTGGATCCAAGATTTGTTTATTACGGAGTAAAATTTGTTTTATTTGTTTATTACTGAGTAAAATACAGTCTCAGTTAACAGACTAAGCACAGGAGAAAACAAATACATGAATTGTAATTTTTCTAGCCCCAAAACCTTGGATCTTTATGCAAAGCAAAGAAAAGGCTGATGTATTAAAAGAGGTTGTATTTTATATTAGACTGCCATGAGGTTTCCAGATGTGCTGGAGAGAGGATTGCAGCATGATTACTTTGAGCTGAGTACAGTGTGCCATAAATCATCTTATTGTCTGAAATAAGGATATGTGTAGAATGAAAATTGGTTTTGCTTGCCAGACCAACATCAAGCAGTGATATTGTACTTCAGAGACGAAAATATGTCTGGGGAGCCTTTAATATAATTAAGTCATTTTGCACTCCTTGATTTAGTACACTGAATCTCAGTGAACTGCGTTCTTCATCTGTCCTGATAAGTAGATTGATTCCTTCATGCCTGAAGTTTTGTTATTTTTATTTTTATTCTCCTCACTCTTTTATTTCTTATGTCTGTATACTAGTATCACTAAAAGTTAATAATGTCACTAATAACGATCTTCGCCACTGTTAGCACTTGTTAGAACAACCTTCTAAAGTGTTGTTTCTCCAGCAAAGGGTCATAAAAGTGTTCAAGGATGGGTTGCAAAGTGTTAGCAAGAGAAAGAATTACCTAGACACAAAATATTCTGTTAACAGTCTGAGCCCACTGGAGGTCATACAGAGACAGTCCAAATAAGCTAATGATTTGAGAAAGCTGGAGAAACACTATTTTAACACTTTTCTTCATTTTTATCATCCTTCCAATTTCATTCTGTCTTATCTCCATTCTCTTTTTGTTCCCTCCATCAAGTTTCCTGTTTTATATCTTATTTATTTCCTTATTTATTTTATTTCTTCTTTACTTGTGCCTCTTCCTCTTATCAGCTCTGGTTCTATAATAGTCACAGTTGATAAATGTCACATAACCAGTATCTTCACCCTATTCATCTATATAACTTCTTTCATATAAAAACTATCCTTGGATAACTTGAGTACGAAATATACATAGTTATATAAAAGTAAAAGAACATTTCAGTTGCAAAGATAATCAATAAAAGGTAGACAGGCAATGATGGTATAATTATATTTAACCTTTTCTTATTGTCACAGGTCTTAGGGCTCAGCTCCACACTGTGTAGAGGTCAGTTTCCAGGGGCTGTAAATTCCCCTGTTCCTGTGTCCATAGCCTGCCTATCCCTCCCAAATACTGTGTTCAGTTTTGGGCCCCTCACTACCAGAAACACCTAGAGGTGCTGGAACCAGTCCAAAGAAGGGCAATAAAGCTGGCGAAGGGGCTGGAGCACAGACCTTATGAGGAGCAGCTGAGATAGTTGGAGTTATTTAGTCCAGAGGAGGGGTGGCTCATTGGAGACTTTATCACTTTCTACAAATACCTGACAGGAGGTTGTAGTGAGGCAGGGATCAATCTGAAATAGCTACTGTTAGGATGAGAGGAAATGGCCTTAAGTCATACCAGCAGAGGTTCATGTTAGGTATTAGGAAGAATTTCTACATGGAAAAAGTGGTGAAGCACTGGAACAGGCTGCCCAGGGCCATGGTGGAGTCACCATCCCTGGCAGTGTTCAAAAAACATGTAGATGAGGCCCTTCGATACATGGTTTAACAGATATAGTGTTGAAGGGCATACAGTTGGACTCAAAGATCTCGAAAGTCTTTTCCAACCATAATGATTCTATGATTTGCTTTGTGCTACCTCTCTTTCGGCCTATTCAAGGCTTTCTCCTGCAGCTCAACATCTCAAGTGTACAGTTCTTGCTGTCTGCTCTTCTACTCCCTTCTGCCTCTTATTTCTCTTTATATTCTCATCATTTTCTCAGTTTCTCTACATCCTCCCTATGCTCTGCTCTTGCAAGCTCCTTCACCATTGCTTTGCTTCTTCTGCTCATGACCCAGGAAACAGTAAGGCAACCTGATTTGTGTTCTCCCCAGTGCAAAGCCCTCCTAAAGGCTGGGCAGTTACATGTCCTGTAGTCAAGTACAGGATAATAAAGGGAGAGTGGGTATAAATGCAGTTTAATATTGCCTTGAGTCCCGCAAGGTCTCAGTGAGATTCTGCCATAGGGCTCCCTTCTCCCCTGTGCAAGGTAAAGAAAGCACTGAAAAGGAAGTCCTGCTCTGTCCCTGCAGAATCAGACGGTGTTACTTCTTTGTAAACTCTATGAACGCTTAAAAAGTTTAGATCATTCCTATGCATAAAGACATTTTTTCAAAGCCTAAACGTGTGGGAATTTTTCTGGGAGCTGCAAAATGCCTGTTGTTGTCATGTGTGGTAGAGAGATAGAAGGGAGGGAGAGAGAAGCAGATCTGCTGCTCAGGTGTCATCTTCAAAGGACCTCCCTATGGAATGGTTGTTAGGGCACATTTCAAATACAAAAAAAAAAAAAAAATCTTTTCCTTCTTGTTCTCCAAAGTAACCAAGTTATTTCTTGTCACCGTTTTCCAAAAGTGTTCAAGAGGGAAAGTATTTGTTTCCATTATTAAAATGTGTCAAACTAAGACATTGAGCCTTCCTGTAAGAGGATGGAGAGTTGCCATTTAAATCAGAAATTGCTAGGTTACAGTCTTCACACACTTAACCAAAAACTGGTGTCTGCCTGTCATATGGCCCCAGCCCCATAAAGAGCTGTTCTTGGATATTTATGCACTTTGTTTTTCACATTCCTCATGAACATTGCACTCTTTAACAGCAACTCTCCAGAATTCCTAATAAAGCCCTCATTCAACTTTAAATAAATATAATCTATGAAAAACATTATCTATCACCTTTCTGATTCTTTTTTTTTCTATACCTTCCCTCACATGGGGACATTACATCTCTCCTCTCCCTGCATATGAAAAGTTATTTTTCATCCTGTGGCCTAACAGCCCATCCACTTCTTATCCCCATGTCACACCCCAATCTTTTTTGTGGGAGTGTAAAAAAGGACTATAGCGTGTGCGTTTCAATCTCAGAGCTGATCATACCTTAGGCTTAGTGTAGGGTCATCACCACTTTTTTGTTGGCAACCATACGTGAATATATGCTCCGCCAACTTTTCCATTTGCTTGCACAGTCTTGTAGATATTCTCAGATTTCTGTTTTCTTCCATGTTGCTGCAACTAAATTCTCCCTAGTGGCAAACATAGAACACTTCATACCTCCAAATGTGCTCCCTGTGCTAGCTTTCCCTGTGCTCTCTGGTATATTGCTGAAGAAAGCAAGAGCAGAAGCAGTGGTACCTTCTCTCCCTACTTCTGTGGAACTAGCTGAGATTCAGAATAGGGGTGCCTGAAGGTGGTAGGACACGTACCAAGCTGCTTTATAAAGCAGAGTCTAGCCAATGCCTGTAGATGAAACACCACATGACTAAAAATGTCTTCCTACATATTTGACATAAAGGCATTGTAATCGGCTTTCTCTGGAGTGAAATCAAGGAATTTCCCAAGTCCTCTTCACTCATCAAAAAGACCTCGGGACCATCCTAAGGCAGGGACTCTGAGATCCCTGCAAAACAAGATCGATTAATCCTTAACCAAGAAACTCATCCTATTTCATCCTGCTAGAAAAATAATGACTAATCACTGTTGGGATCTGATGCATTTCCTACCCACTGAATGATGAGGCTGGCTTCATGCAAAGTAGAAATTGGAGTTGAATATTGAATTGCACACCGTGAAGTACCAGGAAGGGCTTACATGAGCAGCTACTGCTCTAGAAGGGAATTAGTGAATAATGCTCCTCTCGCATCTGACAACCGTGCGCTTCCTTTATTCGGCCAAAATGATCATTTCTCCTCCTGGCAGGCGGTGTAGAACTTACAGCCATGGGAGACTATAGAAAGCCAAGCATTCTTAGGGAGGAAGGAAGATATCTTTAAACAAACTTCAAACAAAACAAATCTTTAAACAAACTTCAAACAAACTATCTGCTCCCATTTGGCAATGCAGAAGCTTCAGTACTAATCTTATTGCTGCAAAGTGATTGGAAGAATATGGAGGAGATCAAGGACAAGAATGGTTATGTCATTTGCACTCAGTTTCCTCACTAGAAAATTGCTTTTGAAAATGGAGCTATTAACGCTCATAAAGACATTTGAGATATGGTAAAAATGGGAAAGATTGATTTTGTCTCAGTAAGTGTTTTATTTTTTCCCCACAGTGGGATCATCCGTCTGTGTTAGTAAATAAAGTCGTGAAGCTTCATGAGAGCATTTTTGTGATCCTAATTTAGCTTTCATCTAAGGAAACACAATTAGAAACAGTTAGAAAAATGTTGGTCATCTAAAATAATTCAGCTTTCTGCAGAAAATGTAAGGATTGTAATAGCCCAGAAAGTCAGTATTCCAAAGCTACTATAGCAAAATGCTTAGAAATGGCTTGAGGTCATGCAAAGTATGTTGATTAGGTAAACTCAGAATTTTTTGCTTTGATCTTGAAGCTTCACTTTTTATCACAAAGCAGTTTTTAAATCCAATTTTTAACTGTTTTCTTCAAGACAGATTCCAACAGTAGGTTTAAATATTTCGTAGACATTTTTTCCTTTTTTTATTTAATAAGTTCTCTAATTAGCTTTGTCAGAACTGAATTTTGGAAAATATTTAAACAATTCTCAATAAAATTATTAAGTTTTTTTTTCTCACACACTAAGATCACATTTGGTACATTAAGCAATGAGTAAAATACGAGACATTTTAAGTAAAATATGAGACACTTTAAGTAAAATGGGAAAAAAGTGTAGGTTAGTTATAATTTCATTTGTTCCACAGGTTCAAGGATAGAGATTTAGAGTAGGGAATTACATACAGACATCTTTGTCTCCTCAGCAGAAAGCTCTCTCAAAAAATTGCTTTGGCCTCCAAAATTGTTGTATTTACACTCAGTAGAAAAAGTAACATTTCTGCAAATTTGAAGATGCTTTGAAGATGCTTTGCATCTTCAAATGATGCTTTGCCTGAAGATGCTTTGCTTTAAGATGCTTTGCTTTGGGGCCGGCCCCTTGCCGGGCCCACCCATTTTGCTTATTTTATTTTACCAAAAGTGAGATTGGGGTTCTTATTTTGCCCTATAAAAATGGAGGACTATGTATCAAGAAATGCAAAAGGGCAATGCCTGAGCTGGCTGAAGAGCGCCATGATTTACAGAGCTGTAGCTGCTTTACATAACAGCATCAGCAAGAGGCCTCGGTGATCTCTCAGCACCCTCCTCTGTGATCACAGTGGGGTAGTAAACACAGACAAGCCTTTAAAAAGAAAGCGCCCTAAGGCAGTGAAGGAAACAAACCAGAGTTTGCAAATTTGACGGTTTGACTGTTAACTGTTGTGATTTTTCTTATTAGAGTAAAACCAAACAAGAGAAAGGACAGGCTTTAATTGCAACATATAGCAGAAACAGAAAAGTAGTGGATTTTGCACTTCTGTTTTCACATCCTTTTCCTTTTATTTTATTCTTCTCATGACTGCCAGTCTTTCTTGGGGCTGAGTAATTTTAATGGAGTTTTGGATAATCATTTTCTACTGTTCTAATATCTCCGCTCAGGTCGGTAAATTAGAGTACCACTCTGTAATAAATGTGAGTGTGAGGGTAAGTAAAAAAAAAAAAGAAAAGGTTACTAAGGAGAATTACTGCTAAATCATAACCACAATAAAGATTATAATATTTTTTATTGCCACATATGAGAAAGGCCACACATATATTTAAGAGTTAATGAGAAAACTGAATTTGTGGGAGAGTCTGGCATAATTCTGAAATCTGTTTCTTACCCGTGCTGGGTAAGGTTGATTGAATGGTTGAGGACATAAACACGGATCTGTGTGGTGACTCACGGGTTTAGAGCTGTGCTGCTCCACTGGGCAGCAGGGATGGAGGCAGGGACAGCAGGGAGCTGCTCCTTTGGCAGAGCATCTGCACCCTAAACTGCAGCCTGCGAGGTCTGCTGGGCCGCTGTTCAGGGACGGAAAGCCTGGCCCTGTGTGATCCCTGTCCTCTGCTCCTGGTGGGTGAGGTGTTCTTAGGGAGCATCTTGTTGTATTTGCTCTGCAACAGCAATGGAGACAAGGAGAGGGGTTGATAACTGCATGCGCTTGCACAGCCCCGGGTGTTTCTACATGATACATGTAAGACAAGGAAAACCCTCAAATGCCTACTCATACTGCAGTGCCTGGTCCTCAGAGAAATCCCTTGCTTTATAGCGAGCACAGTCAACTGTGTAAAGTCTTCTATAGTATGGAAAGAAGATAAAATACTTTCCAAACCATCTGGCAACCTGTTTAGACCTACTGACAGAGACTGGGTTGCTTTTCTTGCTCTGTGGAAGTATGTACGCTTTTCTGAAGCACTTTTTAATGCAGATTCTAAAAAAAAAATAACCTGTCTCCACTGTAACTTTCTGACCCAAGATGGAAAATCCTCTAAGCATGTGATATGTTGTGTGGTCCTAGTAATATAATAGTTAAATGCATTTTTTAAAAATGTAAATGTTGATTTGATGGCTCTTTGCCACAAGGGGTAATTGTACTTCCATCTAGATGATTCCCTCAATATTATACAATCTGATTTGTCTAATACAAATTATTTTGACAGCTCCATTTGAACTTTCTCTTGCAACCTTGTAACTCTTCTGCAAACAAAGTTTCCATAAGTTCCAGCAGTGGTTTTCTTGTTTTAGAGTAAAAAAGTTTTGATTCAATCATCTCAATAAATAAATCATATATATATATCTATATCTAAAAACTATGTTCACCAGAAATACCTTCACAACCCCAGGCTGATGTCAATATAAAGAATAGATGAAATGGTTCAGATTCCATTTAATTTAGAGGAGAGAAATATGCTACTCAGCCTCAAAACATATGGAGTTGTGTATCTTGCTGTGTTTTGAATATATACTTTTATTTATTTATTTCCAGAACAACAGTACCATTTAGTAGGCAGTAATGCTTAAAAGAAAGAGGTATTAAAATGTGCCACTTTTATTTAACCCCCTGTCTGCCTTCTATTAAGCATCTCAATAACCACAATTAAAATCAATCCACCAAATTTTTTTTATTTGCTACTTTGCTTGCTTATTTGCAGTGTCCAGAAAATAGAGTAAGCATGTGCAATTACTGGACTCTGCCATCCAGGGCCTAGACATATTATTGTGCGCATTTCTCAATCTGAAATTCTAATCCTCCTGGGCTTTCATGATTCATAGGCAGCAGCTTGGCAGATAAATCCCCTACTGTGACCATTTCCCATGAACTGGTAGGAGCAGTGCTCAGCTTTTCATGAAAGGACTTCTATTCTTCTTCACGTACAGTACAGAATTGATTGAAAAGGTAGGTGTAAAATGTCATCTTTGCAGGCCTTCTGCCTCAGGCACTTTAGATGTTAATGCATCAGTGGGCTGTGGTTTGGAGTTAAGAGTCATCCAGATAAGTTCACTGACCCTTAAGATAACTGTATTTTCATTCTTTTGTGAAGAATATTGATTTGGTTATGTGTAAATTTTTGGTGCCCCTCACTGAACTTAAAAAAAGAATATTTCTAAGGTCTCTGGTGCACCTTAGACTCCCGCTTTTCTGGGGAAAGTAAAACTTGTCACTAATACCACACTAATACCATACCACTTGTTCTACAATCTGTGGTGAGAGTCCCACACTATGGTGTTCAGCCGCAGGGTATTATTTGAAGGAATAAATGCTTGCATTCAAAATGCAGTTTGAAAATTTTTGGATAAGGAATTGCAGTAGGATGTAAGTGATGATTATTAAATATGCTCACTCGAATTTGAACAAATATTTGTTCACAACATTACTCTGCATCTTAGGAGTCCATTTTAAGATATCTGACATAAAGTTTTGTTTGGCTACAATATGCTGATTCACAAAGTTTGAAATGTCCCTGACTAAAGCTACAAGTTTTTTCATGTTAGGCTATGAAAGCTTGGAGCATGACTGGTCAGACACTAGGCATGGTTTATAGAGCAGATTAAACCTGCTTGTGATCCCATGGAGGCCCAGACACCAGTAGGTTTGTGCAAGAAGTCATTTTTTCCTTCTGCTCTGATGGAAAAATTCCTTTCTGGACTGTAGATTTTTCTAGTCTCAGGACAGAAGATTTCCAAACTTTTATTATAACTGGAGGAACCTGCCCAAATTCTCATTCTTGCATCACTTTCATGGTAGAGTTTGCCTTCTTTTCTCACAGATATGTGTGAGTTTTAAATCACTTTGGGATTAAATGGATTTGCATTTGATATTAATTATATTTTTAATTTGTGCAAACACATACACACAATTATCAAAATAATGGTAATTTCTGTTTCTACTGCCATGATAGCCAGACTAAAATGCCAGTTTTTTTTCTCTCTCTATAGAGATGTATATACACATAGAGGTAGAGACAGTCTGTTCTGATGGTGTAAAAAAGATGGAGAAGCTGCGGGAGATATGTGTAAGGAGCGTAAACATCCCCAGGAGGAATGTAAACATCTCCACGTCTGCTTTGCAAAGCCTGAGATCCTGATTCAGGGAAATATACAAGCAGGTTCTTAAGTCTATGTGATGGCTCTCACTTGGCTTTTAAGCGGTTGTTTAAGTCTCACTGTGCAAGTTTGATTCATGAGCATGAATCAAGCATTTACTTAATGCTTTTGTAAGTCAGAGCCTAAAAAGCTGGCTAAGGCCAACTGGGAGTTCTGAGACTCAAGTCTGGTATAGGTTAGGTGTCAGGCCCATGCATGTATCTCTCCAACCACACTTCCACTCAATCCTGAGATTATCCATGACATTAAATACAAGAATGATCAATATCTGCCTAATGCTTGTTTACTTTGCCATGTGCTTGAGAGTATCTATCTGCTGATGAAGTGTTGGTTTTACGTTTTTCACCGCAATCAGAGGCTATCCATACTGAACCAGTCCATAGATTTTCTTCAATACATTTGTGTAATAATTTCATTACAATGAACACTATTTCATGACAATTAACACTATCTTCGTAATCAGATGACAACCATACAGCTGAATATTACTACACAACTTTTTCAAGGATGACAAAACCAATTTGTTGATAAGTTCTTCTTTCATCAGTCACTTCTTCCTGACTAAAAGTAGCATTTCAGAAAATGTTCCATGTGGCTTAACCCTCACAAACCCTTGTCTCTTGTTTTTAAACATATTTTCCTTCATCCACACTTCAGGCCATATGACATAGAAAACTAAAGAATATACGTATGTCATCTACGATAAGCCAAAGCCTGGTTCATTTCCTCAGTTCAGACAAAACTCAGGCAAAAAATGGTCTCAGGGAACAAGACTAGGACACGAGACTGAACACACCAGTGTCAGTGTTCTCCAGGTCAGCAGTCCCAGCGTGTGCACATCTGCCGTGTTAGCTGCTTTTTTTGTCATGCCAGAGAAAATGGGAAATAACATGACTGTTCTATAATACCAAGTGGTAGTACAGAAATATGGTACATGCTACTGGAAACTATTTTTAAGGGGCGTTTTGGGTCATTTCCATTTCAGAATTGCCTCTTGCATGCAGAGACACACTGTATTGACTACAGGACATTCCAATGCTACTCATTTTACTCCCTGCATAGTTTGAAAGAAAAGGCATTGACTTTCAATATTGAGTCTTTCTGAGTGAGTGATAGCATTGCTATTGGGATATCTGCATTGAAATACATGTCTTGCTTCTCAGAGGTGGGGAAGTCACTCAACTCCCTTGTCTATTATGGACAGCTTAAGGATAGAGACTGAACGCAAAAACAGTTTTTTGTATAGTCCTTGGCAAGTGAAGGCCCACAACTGTTTGGTAGTAGCTGGTACTATCATGTTCAAAATGGTCTTCAATCTTGATTAAAGCAAAGCTGTGAATTAGAGATTTGTAGAACTGGCCTGCAACCTTCTTGTCACATATGTAAGCACATTTGGCCTCTTTTTCTTGTTAACGTCCATGGGTGTAGATCACCAAATACATTCCAGGAAGGGAAGTCTTAGAGGAGGAAAGAGAGAAAGGAGACATTAATCTCAGAAATTTAGGGCTGATCCTGTGAAGTGCTGAGTGACCCTGGAAATAGTGTCCTTAGCTGTCAGTGGCTCCAGAAGGAATTACCAGTGATCACTAATCATGGGGCTTGAGGGGTACCTGGCAGGATCAGGCTCCTGGCGAATAACCAGTTGTTTAGAGAAGAGAAAGGAACAAGGAGGCTATTATATATGATGGAAAACTTTACAAGAAGCGAGAAAATCTGTGAAGTTGTAAGACTTCCTTGAAAAAAAAGCTTTTCTAGTTAATGATACGATGTCATTTTTCAGCTGTATATTTCTGTTTTTCCTTTTGCTGCTCACAAAGTCCAAAAATAGCAGTTCACTAATCCTAGAGCTATTTTTGGGAATTAGTCTCATAAGTCCTTGGCCTATGTACATTATTTTGGTAGGTGTGACTTTCATCTGCCAAATTGCTCCCTTTTTCCAAGTCATTTTATTCCCCTCTGGATTTTCTAAAACCACTCTTATGAAAGGAAACTTTCATAGCAGCAACTGAATCTGAGCTAAGCATAGGCAAAAGTTAAGCAAGTTTACCGTGTTCTTTAACTCTCATTTCTGTTTTTGCTGTGCTGGTCTCCTGCAGCCATTCACATAATGAGTGATGCATATTAAACTAGACATGTCTAAATTAATAAGCAAATGGAACTAATACGACTGACTGGTCCATACATGGGTTTAAATGAAGTGCTTCTCTCTCCATCCTGCCTCGTACAAAGGCTGGAGACAAGATCCTTTCCCTGTTCTGCAGACAGCACCGGGACTCCCCTCTTGGGAGAATTTAGTTGGGGAGGACTCATCTTTCACAACACAAAAGCTTCTAGACCGCTTTTGTGCACAGTGAGAGGGGCAACACATCATATAACTTCACTGTCATTGCTTCTTAATGGTGATAGGTAAAAAGAAATGTCTTCTGTCACAATTAAGATTAGACTTTCTGGAAATAGTAAATCTGAAAGTAAATTGGAACTTGTTGGTTCAAATATAACTGAGATGATTGTCCAGGATTGAGGGAATGTAAAAGGCCTTTGTTATTAAAAATCAAATAAAAGTGCTTCTGCCCTTCTAGAAAGATGCTAAATGGAACTGCAGACGTACACTTCCTCTCTCTTCCAAGTACTTAATGTACTGTGTATTCCCAAAGCAATATGATCAGGGTATAAAAGTATGTTTTCTGAGATAATAGGAAAAGGCATTAGAATTTTTTGGCAGTTAATATACAAGCCAAAAAGGGGAAGGAAATTACAATACCTTATTTTAAAATGAAAGGTGAGCAGATCAACAGATATGAAACCTATCTATTTGCAGCTTTCATTATATTGCGTTAACACTTAATAGAAGGAAACAGGAAGACGAGATAAGATAAATGCAGAGCATATAAGTGTTAGGAAAAATATTGAGCATGTTGGAGGAATGAAATTATTCAGTAAAAAATTACAAATTGCTATTTAATATTTTCATGGAGATGTGATGCATGTCAAAGCAAAGCATAAGAAGATTCATTTGCTAGGAAATCTGAGATCTCAGGAAATTTAGATTTTCATCTAAAATCTAATATAGGGAACATTCGATGAATGAATTAGACTACAGGAGATGTGTCAATTAATCATAGCCCAATGCAATACCAAATGAAGCCAGAATTTTTCTACTGACTCCAGTGGTCCTCAACATTTGGTCCTCTGTACTTAATGACTATGACAAATAGTGTTTTCTTATCACATGTAAAACAACTTTCTCTGATTTGAATGATAAGGGAGGAGTCATTTAATTTGTAAAGTCCTGTTAACTATATTTCCTTTTGTTTGTTATTTCTGATTCCATGTACGGATTGAATTCTCAAACGAGAACGTCTAGCTTCTGAATTCCTATTCAAGCATGTATGTGAAGGCTTGTATTTAGCCTCTTAAATATCAAGTTAGGAACCTGTGAAGCATTAAGGTTTAGAAATACTAGCCTATCCCTACAGGCTCATGTTTGGATTTTATCTAATAAACAGTGCCCGATATTTGTTACTCTGTTTCCATCAGTTTTGTAGTAGTGTAATTTTCCAGCAACTAAGGCTGTCAGTATTCCACCATTTGTTTTCCTGTGGATAACAACCAAAGTGGTTAGTGGCAGCAGTGCTACAGGGTTAATGCTAAAACCAGTCTCCAGCCATGATATATTTGGCACCATAAGGGCAAGCTGTATTTCAAACAGGGCTAATCTGTACTGGGGGGAATGCAGTAGCCCTGCATGATGAAACTGCAACTATTGATAAATTGTCTGTCTGGGCTCCTTTTGTCCTTTGGCCTCAGTACTGTAGGGTGAATACATACTAAACTGAATGAAAGGACAGGATGCTTAGAACAAACAAAACACCTACCCAGCAAAGTTACCATATGCTTAAGCCATCACATTTTGAATCTGGAGATATATCAAAACAAACACTTAAAAAGATTAAAACCACAGGACAAACAGAAATGGAATGCTTTTATTGCTTGCATAGTATTTTAGCTTTCAGTTAGCTTTCTGCATGAAAGAAAGAACTCCGTCAAAGATATGTGAGTACAGAAGAGAGTGGTATATTTTTCTTTCAAAAGAAATAATCTAGTGTCTGACTGTGCAGCTGAAGTAGAGAGGGATAAGAATGCAGTAATGAACTGTTTTGCTTGGCGCTTTTCAACTATACACAGTGACAGTATCAAGGAAAGTAGAGGAAATACACAAGCAAAAGAATTGGGAAGAGGGAGCATAGAAAAAATATAGCAAGTTTTTAAAAGGAAGGCCATTAAAGTGTGGTGTGCAGAAAGAGCTGTTCTGGCTGTAGAGAGATCAGCACTCATCAAAAAACTTTCCGAGTCCCTGCTGTAACTCCTTACAGCTTTACATTTCCTTTGAGAAGGTGACTCCATCGCACAGCTGCTAGCAGAGCTATGACAGGTGGGAGAGCATTGCCAGTGTGGGCATTTTTCAGATGAGCTTGCAGGGCAGATTTCTCAGCATGCTGCAGAAGGAATCTCAGGAAAACTACAAGCCAAAGAAGCAGTGCTCTGAGAGGGCTGTGGACTTTGCTGCCTGTCAGGAGATTGCAAAAATGGGCAAAACAATGTTTATGAGGTATCATTAGGAACTCCAGTACCTTGGGGTAGATGGGACTTAAAGACAAGAACAAAGGCAAGGTCCCTTCTCTGACCAGCTGCTGAAGCAAGAAGTTGTTTCCTGGAAGCAGACCTTCCAATAAAAAATAAAAACAGCACACACAGATGCCAGGGAGCTTGGCATGTATTTTCTCAGAACAGGGAATATATCTCAGTGAAATTACTTAAGTTACAGGAACACAACCAGAGAAAAAAAAGACTAACAAACTGCCTACCATAAGCAGAGATTCTCACTTGTAAGCAGAGAGAGACAACTGAAAGTGTTTGCTCTGATAAAAAGGCATGAAGGACTTGCCTGTATCTCCAATAAGAGCTCTGAAGGGATCCCAGCCCCTACCTTAGATAAGCTGTAACCTTTCCTGTCATTTTTGCAGCTTGCCTGTGCTTGCATCATTGCTGTTTTTTTCATTATGCTACATTTACCTCTTCTTCCACTTGCAAGTGTGATGTGATAACTTTTGAGCTTAGTTTGAAGGGCAAACCTTTATCAGGAGGACAAACCCATGCTGCCGGTATGCCCCAGCTCTGTATCAGATTAAAAGCTCATATTCCCTTTTTCCCATATAGCAATTCCACATCAGCATTTCTTCAGAGAGACTGAAGAAATGTTGTATGATGGGACTGGAAAAGACTGTGTAGTTACATTTTCCTTCTGAACTGTTCCTTCTTTCAACTTGCTTCTTTTCCACTAGGTGCCACTGAAAGCTAGGGGAGCAAATATGCCTCAGCAAGAACATCCGTCTTGCCTGAAATTCAGAGCTCCTAGATTTCCCTGTAACTTGGGGGTTATGTTTCAAAGAACTCTAAAACTTTTGGAAATTGGGCTTCTAATTATGCTTTACACGGATGAAAATCCTACTTTTATTATTGTTGGTGTTTTTGGAATCAGTACATTGAAAACCCATTTAGGAATTTAACAACAGCATCATTGTGGAAAACTTTATATGATGTGAGGATTGCCTCTGGCCTTGGACCGCTGAGTATGGCTCACAATTACCTGGAAAGGACTTAATTTAGGATTACAGAGCACTGGGAGGGATTAAAGGTACTTTTGCTTCTCACTTTTTCTGATTCGGTACTGGATAGAAGAACTGTGTTTGAGATATTTTTAAGTATTTGCTGTTCCTTTGCACTGCAGAATGGAAGGCTGTTCATGAAAAAGCCTCCTAGTAACTCTAAACTCAGCTGACATTTTATAAAAAAATATATGTTTAACAGGAAAGTTTATGGAGTTTTACAGACAGAGGGAGCTTAAAGTGTTAAAAAGAAATTTTAAATTATACCTATATAAAAATATTGGTATTGATTCATATTTCTTTTGAAAGTAACTTTTTTTTCCCCAAGTCCAACAGCTATAAAAAGGTTCAGCAAATTTTTACTTTGAAATTCCCTCATTCTTCTTTAAAAAAATTCTACTGCAATCAGAGTGGTTACGAGCAATTTTTATTTGAATCTGAATCTGAAGTCACACAGCAGGAGGGTATAGATATGTAAAATCAATATACAATTTAAACCTCATAGTAACAGAATTATTAAGTAATTCATTCCAGAAAAGACCACTTTATAGTCTGCTCTTAAATGCAAGAAGCATAAAATTACAATTACAAAAAATGGCCCAGCTGCCCAGTTTTTGTCAGAGAACTCACCTGATTTCTTCTGCCCGTGATGCTGCAAGGACATGCTATGTGCATGGTGTTCTGTGAATCTGCAGTAGCACATTATTATGTAACAGACGAGCAGAGATAATGAAATAGCTGGTTTTAGCAGCATCATTCCCTACCTTACTTGTAGGCAATTAGCCACGAAGTAACCAGTCTGGCTCAATCACATCCTTCAAAATCCGCTTTGGAAATGGAGTCTGGGTATGGAGACATTCATAACAATCTCTGTCTAAAGTGGCTCTGTCCACTCTGTTTAAAATCAAACTCCCTTAGGAAAGCCTGGCAGTGGAAATTCAATTACTCTACTGAGTGCTTATGGCCTCCTATGTGATCAGCTTTGGTAGATGTGTTATTGCCTATAAAGACAGGTTATGCAACATTCACAGAGATATTTCTGTGATTATAACTAGACTGTCAATGTTGGAATTTTACAGAAAAGTTAAAGGAGGGAAGGAAAGCAGCACAGTCCTAGGTCCATAAATGGATATTGTGCTAGTGAAGAGATTATGGCACTTGGTTTCTATCTTGCCCTATTGAATGACCTTGACAAATCAGTACACCTTGGTGTTCCTCTGTGTCTCTCTTACTGTGATACAATGTTCATAGTCTTTTTCTACTTTCATGCAGTGTTTTGTGATACACAGGTGAAAAGTGCTATGGTACATTCACAGAATCATAGAATGCTTAAGGTTGGAAGGGACCTCTGGAGGTCATCTAGTCCAATCCCCCCGGAATACGCAGGTCACCGTCCAAACAGGTCTTGAAGATCTCCCGAGAAGGAGACTCCACAGCCTCTCTGGGCAATCCCAGTGCTCTGTCACCCTCACTGTTAAGAAATTTTTCCTTAATATTGTCACAACTATGGTAATCTAAGGAGAAGTTTTGGATATGTTTAAGGATTTCTATATGTAACTACTTGCTCTTTTCTTCCATTTATTAACATAGTAAAAAAATCCCACAATTACTTGCAGAACTTGCCTTTCTCGTCGTAATTTTGTGAGAAAAACAAAATGCAGTGCAAGACTTTCAACACAAGAATTCTCTCTACCCTCACCACGCTTCATCATATTACATTTTTGCCTTTCATCTTGCTAGATTCCTCAGTGGTCCCATGCGCATGGAACAATAACTGCTCCTTACAACCACTTTCATTTCCCCATGTCCCCTTAATATGTTCAGTGAACACTCTGCCAAATACTATAGCTACCGTCTTGCTGAACACCATCGCTGTTGACAGCTGGGTTCTCAGTGTGTAAAAATCACAGTGGGATAAACGGAAGCCAACCTTTCTCAGATATGGTAGCTCAGCAATATGCATATGTATAACAGCACTTCCTACATGCTCTTTCAATGTGTTGTTGTTTCATATTTAAAGATGAAAGAATCAGCACAAAAAGTGGTGATGGACTGTATCATTGCATCAAAGTCATGTCTGAGTAAAACGAGGGTGTATAGATTTATTTTGTCTGACACCATACCCAACTGCTTGCCCCCACAGTCTGTGAGAGCTGTCAGCCCTTCTCATCCATCAGCCTAAACGGCATTCTGCTCCAGCAATGTTATTATCTGTCTTATCTTCCTTTCTCTTGCACCTGGCAGAGAAATGATGCTTTTTGATGGATTTTCACTCAAGTCTATTGTTTTCTTTCCCTTCTCTTTTAAATAAGTATCCCATGGAGTGCAAACTTGGAAGGATTTCAAAGCAAATTTTACTAGCAAGGATAAACAGAATTCTTTCTTTTTCTTTTCAAACCTTAATGGGTCTTTGCCTCACAGTCTCATTGGGTCTGTGTGTTGATGCAGTATGTCTGGGAACAAATACAGTGTGAAACAAATTTGGAGTTCCTTGGCTAGTTTATATTGAGCTTTTGTGCAGACAATATCCTACTGGAGTCAAAAGGAGCTGTACAAACTAAACCAAAGCTTAGTCTCTACTCTGTATAGGCATACAGAGCCCAGTTGATGTGTGTTAAGGTAAAATCCACATATTTTTTACCAAAATGGACCTGCTTTTTATTCCTGTAGCAATGGGATCCTCTATTTGTGGCAGTATCCCTGAGCAGGACAATGTGGTCAGAGAGTGGGCTCTCAGGGAAGTGTTAGAGACTTTCCATAAATGGGAAGTGAAGATAACAAACTTGGGCTCCTTTTGACAGACCTCTGTGTAACCCAAGCAGTGGGCTAGCAAGAAGGACGTATGAAGGAGATGTTCTCTGGTCACTTACATCTTTGTGTAGTGTTTCTTCTCATTCTACCCCAAGGCCCACAGTGGTAGCTAAGAAATGTATAGATCGTGCATATTACAGAAAAACACATAGTTCTTTTTGCCAATAATTTCAAACAAATGCTTTTATCGGTATGTAGATTTTCTGATCGCCTATTGATGTGTGAAAAGATGGCTAGAAGAGATGTATTTAGAAGTAAGGTTAAATACCGATTGCTGGCATGACTGGGGAAGTGGCCTGAGTCAGATTCTACAGAGACTGCTACTGATGCCATACAGGTTCTCCTTAAATTCTCAACAAAACATATGATAGTAAAAGAATTAACTATTACCAGTTATTTACATATTTACAGAGATTACAGTCATAATGTCCATATTGGCAAGCTGATGGAGGAATAGGTTTTTTTATGATTATTTGCAAATCTTCAGCACTCTTTATCATCAACCCAGTGAAAGGTACAGCTTAGAAACATCCAAAGCAACTGACTTTGTGCCTGAATAAATGTAATCAGCTCCAGACTGTAGGCACGTCTTCTACATCATTATGCTCAGAGTAGCTGGGAAACCAGAAACTGAACGGTATCATCAGGTTTTCTTGGAGTCCCTCATCTGACAGAGGGCAGCACAATCGCATTGTATTTATTACTCAAGGTTTGTGGTAATCTCACATTCAAGTTCTGAAGTAGTAATATTAGAAGATCAACAGTTCTTTTTATTCTTCTCTCTAGTTCACAGGTGGAAAGATAACAGAATCTGAAGAAATGAGTCAATACGGACCTGCAATTAAAAGATTTGAAAGCATTAATCAGAAAGACAACAAACTTAGTAATAATTCTCACAAAAAACTGTTGTTAAATCCTTGCAGCTAATTGTACGTTGTTAGCATGAACTGCTTGCCAAATTCCAGTTATGACTAATTCTGAATGGCTCATTTTTATTACAACTGTGCTTATATGATTTTATTTATTTAACAGTTTAAATGTTGCATTTAGAGGAACTTAATTTCAGCTGAAAGTATTTTAACCTACTGCTTTCCCATCTCTGACTGTCATAATTAAAAGAAGAGTCTGTGTAGAACAATTAAAAGGAAGCCAGTTAGACTCAAAATTGCCTGTAATAATGACTTGGAAGTGGCAGGCAATAAAAATGCATGATGCATTCAGAACAATTTATAGTGACAATTATGAACTTCTTGAGGTATCTAGTCCATCATGGATTACTTTATTGCCAGCATTGCCTATATGTACTCAAGGAAGGAGAGCAAATGAAACCACTGGCATGCAGAAAGTTGATAATGGAGTGTATCTGCAAAACTGGAGCTGTTTCAGCATGCTGGCTGCACATCAAACGCGGACAACAAAGCAGTATTTGCTAAATATGAGAGGAAACAGTCAAGTCAGAGGTGACAGTTAATCTGTAAGGCCTTTTAATTTTCTGAGTGAAGGGAAATAATTCAACTGCTGGCAAGTCAATGATTTATAAATATAAATGGGATAGCATAACCCAACAGCAAAATTAGGTTGGGCAAGTCTTCGCTGCATGATCATCTTCCTTTCTTGGATATTTAACACTTAGCCATCCTGACATTTAAATTACTCCTCTTATGCTTCTGAGACCAAGATTCTAAAAATTCACTAATGATCTGGGATCCTTATTTTTCTGATTGTTGAACAAAAAGGAGTTTTGAAGGGCAGAATCAAGTACTGTAAAACATGAAAACATGAAAAAATTGCTGAGAGGTCTGTCTTAGGGTAATAGGTCTAGTGAACCCACTCATATATGGTACAAAAACTGAAAAGGACAAAGCTTTGAAAAAAATAAGACTAAAGGAGTGAAATCAGGTAACGCAGTATTTCATCTTGCTATTTTTTTTCTCTTGGTAACAACTTTTTTGATTAGCTTTTCTTCATGTTGACTATTTGCTGAATGTGGAAAAACAATAAAAAGACTATTTTTTTCCCCTTGTTTAAATTTTGTTTGATACCTCCCCACTATTAAAGCTAGCAAAAAGATGAAGAGAGCTTTGTGGATAAATAAACAAAATGGGCAAAAAGGAGTGGAAAAGAAAACTTTTTTGATGTTGTTGTTGTTGCTTATTTCTGTTTTATGATTCTTACTTTTAACTCTGAGTCTTCTTATTTCAGTGCATATTTTTGATAAACTTGGTGACATGGATTTACAAGTGAAGATTATTTTTCAGCTTGTATCTAACATCAAAGGATATTCTGAGAAATCACATTACAGTTTTCAGCTTAAGATTTGTTTATCACACATAAATAAATACATTTCTTAGCCCAAATCAGTGGCAGCATAACATGTATTTGTGATTAATCTTTGCTAATAATCCCTTTCCCCCTTCCTTCTTCCACTGAAAATTGCTTTGGAATCTATCTGCACGATATGAGTTGTCACTACTGCTGCTGTCTCTTCTCTGGTCACAGGAACAGAGAATATTGAGATTGCAGTTCTATGACAGAGCTCTTTCTGCCATAATTTTTGTTCACCTGACTGTCAGGGTTATGTATTCTGAATCTTCCTTGCAGGCACAGGTCTTGTCAGGAGAGAGGAAACAGAAGATCCTTTAGCATGTTCCCATTTTGATAATCTAGCCCAGCTTCTTGTCCTTGTGTGGACTGGCTAAAATCCTAAACAACCAGAAAAGTGGTAGTAATAGTAGTGACCAAGTCTTTCCCACTATTTCTGGTCCAAAAGGCTGGAGAGGTAGTGAAAAGCAAGGAAGTAATTACAAAAGTTATTATTATTTGGCCCCCCATCTAGGACAAAGAGATCTCGGCTGGACACATCCATCAACTTCATGACCTTTTGTTCTCCTGAAGCTCAGGACCAGCAATATTACAGATAGAAAGAGCCCATATGCTTCACAGGGACAAGTATTTCATAACTTGGACAAGCTTAACAGTGAACTCTGATTAGATTCTTGCATGTCATTGAAATACCTTACTTGTCCCTTTCAGTTTTAAATGGCCTGGGCCTTGAACATGGCATTGCAATAGTGGAAAATATATATATATATATATGTATATGTGTACACATACACATATACAGATATATGTATACTAAAGTATATATATTAGATTATATATAAGTATACCAGACCCAGATTTGAACATGTATATTTTGAGAATACATCCTTGCCATGGCATCAGTGGCAGATTTCCACAAGTTTCACTGTATTAAGATAAAGCCCTCATGACAAATGTATATTGTGATCTAAAGTCACCACCTGATGTAAAATATAGAATCATAGTACTGTAAATTTGTTTTTGTATTTTATCTTTAAAGTACTTTCAGAAAACTGTGCGAACAAAATGTATTTTTCCAGGATCCTGATCCAGTCTAAGTGGGAAGGGATTTATGTGGGGCTAGCTTTTGGATTAAATGTATAAAAATAAGAGTTTTACGCATAATAATATTTATTTGTAATACATGTAATACAACTTTAATTCTATTATAGGTTATTCTCTGTAATAGGTTATAGGTTATTCTCTGTAATTTTTCTTTTTAAGGACGTTAACAAAGTTTGAAAAATATCAACTGAAAATGATACATATTCCAATTTTCCAGTGTAGAATCAATAGAGAAGGTAAAGAGGAAAAAAAAAGATTACTAGACCATGAGTTGACAGTTGGGTGTATTAAATGATACACTTATTAGCAATATTTATCTCCATTACTTCTAAAAAGCTAAATAAATAGATAAAGAAAGGGTATTTCCAAACCACTCTTCATCCTGAGACCATTAGTAGTGGCGGAAGGTGTGATATCATCAATGAAAATAGTATTTATAAGGTTGGACTGATTCAAGTGATCCTCCTAAAGAAATCCTCCTTGACCAAATATGATGTAATGACCTAGTTCTCTGATGGGCATTTGCCTACTTTTATGGATCTAAACAGTAAAGTTTTGTTCGCTGCTGCTGCTGTGAAGCTTCCATGAGATCTGAACCCTCTTTCTGAGAAATTAGTGTCTAATGTACCCTCCTCCAAAATCTTCAGAGGCTTTCTGTAAACTTGTGAGATCACTGAAAACATACGTCACAAAGGCACTCATTAGAAAACGCAGGTGGCATTGGCTTCCTGTAGTGTTTAAATATAAGTACGGTAAGTTCTAGTTAGAACCAGTGCATATACAGCATCACTGGAAAATCCAGATGATTCCAGTTTCCAAAAACAATCATCTGAGTGTGCAGATTGTGTTGCATTTTAAGCCTTACTGATTTTTTTTTTTCTGGATACCTTCCATATTATTTCACCTGCTTTTGAACATACATTTCCTTCTTTCTCCCTAGCCACTTTAAATGGTTCAGCTAAAACACGCAGAACCAGATTTGTCTGGTAAATCTGTTCTAAGCAGCTTGCATTGAATGCTAATGCTAAACATTCGCAGTGTGTGTTAGTCCTTGCATTAAGTTACTATATTCAGCAATATTCTGAAATTCTAACAAAAAGGAAGGTTGCAACCTACCTCAACTCTGACAGAGATTAAAGAAGCATAGGGTCTGGTCTCCAAACACACAATCATGCAGACTGCCAAGGTCTGCTTCACTCTGAAACTTGGTTTTTCACCAGGAACTTTGTGCACCTTGCATCTGGCTTTGCCAACCATGAGGACATCTGCATAGAAGGAATACCTTAGGCATCATTTTTCTTCCTAAAGATATCAGTGGCATTTCTTCTATGCAGCTATTTAATAATTTTGAAAGCTCTAAATAAAGCTCTTTTAATTTATATCCAAAATGCACATTTTTTTTCCTGAAATCTATTTAACACTTTCTGTTAATCCTTGAGAGATTTAGGGAAGCAAAAAGATCAAAGTCAGTTTCCACGTTCCTCAAAGGCAATGGAAAGACTCCCATCAATTTCAGTGGGATCTAGAGCAGGCCAGGATAAAACACTGACTAAAGAGGCTTTCTCTACTTCCACCATTTAATGGATAAAATTCTTAGGAAGGACAATAAATAACATTTTATTTTTTTAAACTAAGGAATTGAATTTTAACTAAATGAAATAATCTTCTCTTCTTACATTAAAAATTCCATCGTTTCTTACCTAATCTTTCATTTTTATTCCTATATCAGACTGGTTTCCTGTGCATTTGTGGTTGTGAATATATCTCAAGCCTGCCAATTCAGATTGCCTACAAGGCACAATATCTGAACCTG